>CAJUYG010008217.1:0-10061 GCA_910591675.1 Galerucella calmariensis | reverse complement strand
GGTTTATTACTCCTCGTACTTTCTGTACAGACTATAATAATAAAAAAGTTTTCTGTATGATTCCAACTTAGAGGGACACATTGTTTATTTTCACAAAATACTTTTATTTAAAAACAGTGCTGGGTAATTCCCAATTAAAAAGTATTTAATAATCACAAATACTATTTACATTACAATTACAAGCAATTTAGAATTTTAATTGCAGCAAAATCTGTAGGGGAAATGTATTTTGTTATTATATTATTTAAATTATATTTATTACTTTTTCCAATAGTAGTAGAAACAAAAGCTTAATTATGAAGGAAAGAAAATGTAAAACAGCTTTTAGTAGAGCTCTTACATGTTCAAGATACTCAAAATCAACTTAGAAACTGTTACAACTGCTACAACGAAAAATATTACATATAGACTTTTTGACTTCAATGAAGGCGTAACATCTTCGGTTGTACCTACTAAAAAATTAGATACAGCTAAAAGTATTACAATATCTCAATGGTTTAAGATTAATAGATGTCAAAGGTTATATAGTTTAATAATATCATAGCGCCTCACAGAGTCTTTGAAAATCTTAAAACAAAGACCGTTCACTGAAAAGCAATAACTACTTCTATGGCTTCATGCCACGAAGGACATTGCAGTACACTTCAAAGTTAAACGAGGTTGGTATATATCTACAAGATAGAACCAGTAGATTTAAGAGTACTGTCACAACAGGTTTGATATTTTTTAAAACTGATTGGAAAAGGAAGAGAGTATAACAAAAATGATTTACGGGCGATCTGAGATCGGGAAGTGGAAGGGGGTGAGTTTTTAAGGGTAAAAAACGGTTTTTCTCGATTTCCGTCAAAAGTGGAAAAACGTTGAATGGCAAAGATGTAGGCAAAAAGAAGATCTACAACTTTTGTATACACACTTTTTTCGCAGAACCTCAAAATGTATGTGACGAATTTAAGTAGGTAATCAAGTTTTTGGTTTTTTATTTTTATATTTCACAACAAAATTTGTTCCACGAAATTTGGCGAAAACTTGTCCCAAGCACACTGTACCTAATTTATTTGTTCTGAAATATTTTTTTTCACCCTAGTTTTACTCAAAATCGAAAAAGCACCCTAATGTTCAATCGAAAATTTTCGCGTCAAAATATCGGCTTTTTAAAAAAAAAAAGTCAGTGAGATTTTTTTTCCAATGTTTGTCTTTATTTAGAGATCTTGCGGATCTTCCATTTCTTTATTGTCAGTTTGGTCATTACTTATACTTCATTATTCACTATTAATTTATACTTCAATATATTTATCCTCTAGCTTTTTCTTATTTAAGTTTGGTTGTTAAATTCCTCCCTTCTTTTTGAATCTCCTTTGTAAAATCCTTCTCAATCCATGTATCTGATCCTTTTAAATTTTTTGTTTGCTTTAACATTTCTATATTGTTGGACGCTTCACTTTATTGTATCCAATTCTCCTTTTCTCTCCAGCATCGTTTTGTGAATCAGTTTGTTTCTATTTTATTTTTCATTACTTCTTCATCTTCATTTTCCTCACCTGGTATGCCTTTTATTATAAAAATGTCTTCCTGATCTCCCTTTCCAATAATTCAACCCTCTTTTCTGGTTTCTCTACTTTTCCTTCCAATTGTATTTTCTCTCCTCTATTTTATTTTGCTTTTAAGGAAATAATCACCAACTTTTCATTCAAAATTCAAATCTATATTAAAATTCACTCTTAATGCAGGGAAACCTTTTTTTCCCACTACTATACTGTATTTGAAAATCAAGAGAGAGTAAATTCCCAGAATAAAAACTAATTCGGTATGCAAAACTATAGTACAGTACGTGCGGTAAAACTTCAATATTTGTAATGCATTCTAAATTGTTTTTGTTAATTTCAACACAAAATTTATTAAATTTCTTGGACTATCACATTATTTTATGATCTTTCATTGTTACTACAGTAGGCCTAAGAGGATTAACGTGCGTCATAGGCGTAACCAGATTAGAAAGGGATAATTGTTATTTAACTACCTCCGAATGGCAACAGCTTCTAATGACAGATATTTTGACTTAAATAGTGCTTAAGTTTCTAGAAATGCAGTTATTTGATTTTCGATAAACGTGACAAATAGTAGTGACTAAAAATGGAAGCAGTTTGTGAGTATACGCCAGTGAAAAAATTAAAACTAGACCATTTATCGCTCAATGAAAAGAGTGCTGTAGTGAATGTGTACCACTATTTTAAACATCAAAATCTCTCAAACACTATTGACAGTGTATTTGAAACAACATCTAAGGCAATGGGATATGGAAAATCTACAATATATAGAGTTCTAAAGGAGGAAAAATCAGGTGGAGTAACCTCACCAAAGCCGAAACCAGGTAGACCAAAACTATTAAAAGTCAACGTGGACAAGTTTTTTAAAAATGCTATTCGTAAGCTTGTTCACTCATTTTTTATAAACAAGCAAATACCAACTTTAGATAAAGTTTTGCAAGCCATTAAGAATGATGTTGATTTACCCACAATAAGCCGGGATAAACTATGGAAAATGTTACATGAGTTAAACTTTAAATTTGAAAAAATGGGCAGACACTCAATGCTAATTGATTCTGAAGAAATTGTATGGTTGGAGAAGACAGTACCTCAGAAGAATACAACAAGTTAAAGCTCAAAATAAAAACATTTATTATTTAGATGAAACATGGGTTAATGAAGGACATTGTGTAGGAAGAGTTTGGAAAGACAAAAATATAAAATCATCCCATCAAGCTTTTCTAGAAGGATATACTACTGGTTTTAAGGAACCTATAGGAAAAGGTAAAAGATTAATTATTTGTCATATAGGCAGTACAAACGGTTTTCTTGAGAATGGTTTACTCTTATTTGAATACAAAAAAACCGAAGAAATGAATGGAGACGTGTTTGAGGAATATTTTGAACAGATGATTCAATTCATACCAAAAGGATCGGTTATTGTAATGGACAATGCAAGTTACCACTCCAGATTACTTGAACCTTTACCAACCACTAAATGGAAAAAGGATGAAATTGCAAAATGGTTATCTTTTAAAAATTTAGCCTTTGACAATACAATGCTGAGGGCAGAATTGTTAACTATTGCTAAAAAACATAAGCAAAATTATAAAAAATATAATATTGAGGAGATAGCCAAAAAACGAGAAATTTAAATCCTTCGTTTGCCACCCTACCATTGTGAGCTGAATCCGATAGAATTGATATGGGCTCAAGTTAAAGGTTATGTTGCCAGAAATAACACTACTTTTAAATTATCAGATGTTAAAAATCTCTTCAATAAGGCAATATCTGAAGTAACAAGTGAAAATTGGCAAAAATGTATTAGACACGTTACAGAAATAGAAAAAAAAATGTGGGAGCTAGATAACATAATTGATATTACTATAAAGCCCATTGTAATTTCTCTAGAATCAGATGGTGAGTCTTCTGACACAGAGTGCGAGGAACCATAACTTTAAAATTATTAATTTATGTACTTTAATTTTATTTTTAGATTTTTATTTTTTAAGATTTAATATTGTCGTATTTTTTGCATGTTGCTCGTCAAATTTTATCCTTGCGGTTGGTTTTTATTTTTCTCATATACCTACTCAATTGTTTTTTTAGCTCCTCATATTAATTTATAAATAATTGTAATTATCTGTACATATTATATACATATTTTGTAAATAAACATATGCCTAAAACAAAATGCCTAAAATAATATTGACTTATTCTTCATTTTACCCAATGTTACCTATTATTTATTTAAAATAATAAGGCAAGACAAATTGCAACGGCGACTCAGTGTGGAGAGCACCTCAGGTGTGAATTCGGATACCAAACTAATAAAAATTCAGGGAGTAGTCTTACCGGTTCGCGGGTAATACTACTTATTTAAATTATTGAAGTTATATTGAAATAAATGAATTTAATAAGTTAACAAAACAATCAATAAATTACGTTAAGGAATTTAAGTAAAGTTAAGGTAAGTGGGCGCCACCCTGAATAATATTAGTTGGCTTGTTCACAACACTCTCTATCAACAAACCTAGAAATGTTGGAAGGGAAAAGGAATATGAACTACGTTGTTAAATTTACAAGTTGTATAATGATTTAAAAAAAAATAAATATCACAGTTCGAGTACTCTGGTTTCAACAATTGTTAATTGTTAATAGTGACGGTACTTTCCTGTCTTCTTCTGACTTCAAGTCTGGCGTCTTTTGGTCCGGGTCTTTGGAGGTCCGGTGTCTTTCGGAGGTCCGGTGTCTTATGGAGGTTTATTGCCAGAACATATTAGTAGTAGTAGTTGTTGTGGTAGTAGTAGTTGTAGTAGTAGTAATAGTAGAAGAAGTAGTGGTTATATATATAAAGATATATATAACTTTAGGTACGAAGAAAGTGCTAGAAAGAACACTTGAATCAGATATATGTTAAATGAACATAGTAAAATGCAGGATATCTGGAGATTAAAATGGAAATGGTGCTGGTTGTTATATGATGTACAGATTGAAAAATGAATATTTAAAAACGTGGTTCATAAAACAAAAAAAAGCAACATCCTGTATTTTACTATAAAAAAAATAATGAAGGAAAGCAATAAAAATGTATTGTTAATGCCGGTAAATATATTAAAAGGTATATCAAGTGTCTTCAACAAGATAAAAAAACACAAAAAAAATATAAAAAAAACGTTATCGATATATCTGGTACTGGAACGCTAGAGAAAATAATAAGAAAAGCTACTATATATTGAGAAAAGCAAAGTTAAATATGTAACATATGAATTTAAGCGAAACTACTTACCATTCACATGAATGCACTTAGAAAAAAAAGTTTAGGTGAAACTCTCACCAAATAAATTTCAAGTTGTTAATTTAACATTTTGTCACAGAAAGACAAAATCTCTGCTTGATTCTGTTTAAATATAAAACATGAAATCATGTGAATGATAATGCACATACGTCGCATATCTGTATCATACACCTTTGTTTGGAATGGGAATGTAATTTAAATTCCGTAAGTGGATTCTTCATTCATTTGTGTTAAAAATAATTTATGGTAAACCGAAGTGACTATTTTTACTATAGACGGTATCGATTTGACCCGCAAATAAACTTAAAAATTTGTCTTTCATCGACTATAGATAAAGTTAAACTCGATACATTTCTCGGCGCTGGGCATGAGAAAGGACTGGCTACTCGCCATCCATAAGATAATTTAATAAATATTTAAATATAAGGAGAGTGAATAAAATTAACGTTACACCAAATTATATTACTACTTACGAATTATGTTTATCTATCTAAAATTAGTAATCTAGGTATAAATAACTAAAACAAATTAAATATTTCTATTTCCATATTAATTTAATTTTGAAAACGCACGTCTATGGTTTACTGCCTTTAACACTGATAACTGCAAAACACTCTCTTGATTTTCAAATACAGTAAAGCTGTGAAGTTGACAATTATTGCTTCTTCTAGCCAACTGAGAAGTTGAATTTCTCTATTAGTGGTTAATAATTTTTCTCCATTATTAACCTAGGTCATTATTAACCTGGGTCCATTGTTAGTAGTTTGACAAAAACTTTTGCAACATAATTTTGTATACCCAGGAGATTGTTTTCAACATATTTGCTGCTTGAAATTACCTATCAAGATAATATTATTTGAATAAAAGTGCCATTAGTTTAAAATTAGCGCTCAACCAAAAATGACTGATGACATAAAGAGTACGTTCATAACATATCGAAAACTGACATTGTACTTGTCAGTCAGACGACGGGGTAAACGCTTTTCGTGGTGCGTTTGTGAATTATTTTTAATTTTTGTCTTAAATTTGATTAGTAGTGGAAAAAATTGTATATACACCTCGCACCTTATTTGTTGAGCGGTCAATAATAATAGTCCTCACCACCTTGGTGTAGAATATACGCCTGTTCATATTTTAATTCTATGAATGTTAATATCTGATTTTTTCGGGAGGGTTTAACCCACCAAAACCTCCCTGGCTACGCCCTTGTCCACCCCCTTCTGATCTATTAATTTTTTCAGAGATTTGTCTTGCTTCGAATCTGCCAGGATTCTTACAGGATTTCCACAAATTATATCTCTTTTCTTAATATGCTGTAATTGTTACATACATTTTGTCGGAATATCTTCTGCACGTTCCTTGTGGTGTATTTATTTTGAATAACAAAAAGAAAGTAATTGATAAAACAGAATTTCCACGAATTGTATATTTCCTGTTAGGCAGTTAATAACGGTTATATACATAATTTCCTTGATAAAATTGAAAAACCAAAAAGAGGATTTTTTAGTAATTAAAAAAATACGGAGCATTTCCTATGACATAAAGTTATAGTTTTATTATCTGTAAAACGCGATACTATTACCGCATTTTATGGATTTTTCGTAGCCTAAAAAGTTTGAGATAAACTAAAAGTTTGGGAAATCCTGTTACCTATATCTATCTTTATAAAAATTATATAATTTCCTAGGAAGTCTGACAAAGGTCATTTCCTTTGTCACCTTGTTAGATTAATAATTAATTTTTTCTACGTATTTCGCTTAATTTTCAATCTACATCATTATAAAGTATTAGGTGAATGAGATACAAGTTTTTGGACGTGAAATGGAAATACTTATCCAGTGATATTTCTCCTTATTCTATTGTCGTTTAATTTTCAAGCAGGTTTGGAGACCAGGTTCTAGCAAGTCTTCTTGTGGTGGGGCCATTGTTGAATAATCATTAAAATGTGATTTATATCTCAAAAACCGTTAAGATTTGGGGATTCTAACAGATATACTTTTTTCTTTGTAGTAATGATGTGGCTTTAATTATTTTTTACAAAAGTAGCACTAATGTAAAAGGCAGAAATGTTTTGCGTACATTATGCCGCATACGTGGCCCATGTGCTCTCTCTACAAAATACATCGAAATAAATACAAAATTATGATTTCTTATATCAAAAAACCTCAACATCAAATTTTTGTAGATATACGTCAAAAAGCGTTTTAAAGTTATTGTGAAAAACGAAAATTATAAATTCATGTTCATATCTCTCTTAATATCAACATTTTATTAATAAGGCTAGTTGATTCAAATCGCAATATTTTGAAGTGAAGATTGTACTGTACTTCTATGTACAATTACTTAAGGACCACCCTGTATAAAATTGCTCCAGTATTTTGAACGTTATATGGAGAAAAAAAATCTGGGAAAACTACGTTTTTGTTTTCTTGGTGTACCTATCTTCTAAGTTTGATATACAGTGTCGGTAAAATTGAAATGGGACCAATTTGAAGCTATAGGTACTGGTTGTAACTAGTCCAGACCTACATATATTTGCGGCATACAATTAAACATTTGAACAAAAGTTTAATGTTTTTTTGTTTCCCGTCAGAATGGGAAACACGTGTTTTTATACTAGCCAAGAGGCAAGTCTGGACGCGTTCACGTCAAACGTTTGTTTATTCTCTTGTTTGCATTGTATCAGTGGTGCACCTAGTAACACTCAAATTTCGTGGTTCATTATTGTGTTTAGGTATTGTTGTGTGTATAAGTACAATGTGGAATCAAGAAAAAACTCTATGTTTAATTGAAGACCTGCATGTTTATGGTGTACTGTGTGTACTTAGGAAGTTTGCAGAATGTTCTATTCCGTTTTGCAGGAGTTCGCGTTTTTGTTTCCTTTTTCATTTTCTGTTAAGTGAAAAATATATATCCAGCACAAATGCCAACCACTGCTTCATTATTCAGCGACATGTTTTGTGTTTTGATCTGGACGCAATTGTAACATTTGTATATATAAGTGATTGTCAAAAAAAATGTTTTTAAACAAATGTATAAGTACTTTGTTTGCGGGCAAATGTTTTTAGGGGCCCACTCACTAGGAAGGAAGAATGCGCAGTTAAGTATCTGTATGTTAGCTGTAAAGTGAACGTGTACTTTCATATTTCCCACACACAGACAAAACTATCCTGATTCCGACCAAGCGGATTGCGCATTCCAAATTTCGAACGGTGGAAAACCATACACACAACATTTTCACTGTACCCCGTAACACGCGCATTCAAGCCTTCGCGCTTCCTTCCTAGTGAGTAGACCCCTTTTAAAAGGAGCAGTTAAACATACAACACCGCTCCTTCAACTGCGCATGACTCAAGACTTTGCCAAATGTAGTAGTAACATAACAATATTTAAATAAATATGTAAATATCAGAAATATAAAAAACTAAAAAAAACAAGAAAACCTAGGCCCAAACCCGGTTGATCAAAGTGTAACTATGTATAGAAATATCAAAAAATAAGAAATGAAAAACTAAAAAAAAAAACAAAAAAAACCAGCACCTAACCCAATATAGAAATAAATATGTAAATATCAGAAATATAAAACTAAAAAAAAACCCAGGCCCAAACCCGGTTGATCAAAGTGTAACTATGTATAGGAATATCAGAAAATAAGAAATAAAAAACTAAAAAAAACCCAGCACCTAACCGGGCTTTGAACCTACAACCTCTGAGTTGCAAGCTCAATACCCTACCAACTGCGCTAATCAGCTCACAATCAGTCACATCGAATAGAAGGTTAAAGGCTGCTTGGACGCATGCGCACCTCAACTACTAAATTTGACGTGGTGGGTGGAGCCGTGTTGTATGTTTACCCGCTCCTCTTTTAAAGACGGGTTTGTGGTGAGCAAATGTATCAATGTATGTAGGTCTGGACTAGGCTCTTTTTAAATAAGTTGATTACAGAAGAAGTTATACTAGAACAGACATAAAAAAATACATACATTAAAAATGGAAAAGTTATTTGCTTAACTTGGCAGAGAGGTAACAGATAATAAATATAATGTTAAATATAGACAATAATAGTGTGCACAGTGCACATCTAAACTAAGGAAGTCTGTTAGTCCCTTTCAATATTTTAGTACCCCAATTTCATACTTCGGTACTTATTCTCTTTAATAACTATCCATTTGGATATTTCAAATGTAAATTTGAATTAATATTTTTCAATGCCTCCAATTTTGAATTTTTACATTTTCACAATTTTTTTATCTTGTTCTGAATAATCCTTCATGTTTTCCAAATAATTTTACTTTCCTTTCTGAACCACTTTTACTTGTCTAAACAATAATATGGTTTGACGGCAAATTATTTTCCTGTTGTTAATGTTTCATTAAGCCTGATGATGGTAATTTTGTAACGAAGCTAGTTGCTGAACAATTTGTCCTTTTGGTGGACAATATTAAAATTGTGGTTTAAGTTTTATTGATCCTTCTTTTCTGCATTTTTTACAACTACATTTGAGAAATGGATGAGCTCTTGGAGTTAAGGAAGTGACTTTTTAAATAATTTGCAAGAATTTTAATTATTATACTGAATTTGAATTGAAATTACTAGAAATAGATATAATAATATGCGAATCAGTCACTAAAATAAGAGAAGCTGAATAAATAGTATCTAAAAATTTATTGTCAGAAAAGTCAAAAAAATTATACAATATGTCCCCCTAAGTTGGAATCATATGGAAAACTTTTTTATTATCAATTTTAGGAAGAAAAGTTATTCTTCATAAAAAGTTCTGCATTATCTAAAACCTACAATACAGTCGTCAAATATCAAATTTTTCAGTCGTATACGAGGTTTGTCAAAAGATATGAGTTTTACCCAAGAGTAAAGTATTATACCTTTAAATTTGACAATATCGAAAAATGTTACTAAAAAAAGTGGATCAGAATTAAAAACTACAATTGAATATGTAATTACATCCATTTGAATCGAAAATTCAGATTCTTTTATTTTTTACCAATTCTATTTTAAATGAACATTTATCTCTTGTGATTACGAAGCACATGATAATCTTTTAGGTTTTCCATGTTTTTTAATAATTTTGCATTTAAAACGCGGAATGAGTGCATATTCATTTATTTTGCAAATAATAAAATACATTCAAACATTAAGTTATAAAATTAAGGCAGTGGCTGCGTGTCCGAGTTAGGACACTTAATTATTCTTACCAAATGTCCGACATCGGACATTTAATT
>CAJUYG010008216.1:0-10061 GCA_910591675.1 Galerucella calmariensis | reverse complement strand
TATATTTCCTTGCCTTCGCAATGTTCTTCTTGTTCCATTGTTTTATGATGCTCAGAAACGTTTGAAAGATAATATTCTGCTTTTTTGCTGATTTTTTTCAATGGTTAACGAGATACTTGTATGAAATGAAATACGCCGCATGTAGACTTCATTATTTCGTATAATTTTTCTTTTCTGTGTTTATCTAGCGCTTTAGTGCAAATAAATGAGATAAAAATTTGGATGGAAATGAAACTAATTGTACAATATATTTCAAATTCATTTAAAATTATAAATTGACAGTTGATATTGGTGGAATAACATAGCAAATGTTCATCTAAAATTCCACCAGTAAGTATTGGTGTAACCCAAGGCTCAATTCTTGATATTCATCAATAATAACTTGATAAAATCTACAAATTTGATACATTTTTTTGTCTCAATATCAACAAGACCTTCGAATGATCGAAAGATGAAAAAAATATTCTCTGCCTCTTTCACCATCAAATTTCTAATCAGCTCAATTTTCCTACCGCTATCCATTCATCACCAGTCAGGGCAATGATGATAACTCTCAGTTTGGAGATCTAAATTGTCCAGGCGGCAATACAACCAATATAAAACGTCAATCATGCTTGAAACTTTGAATCTCCGAAACTTCTAGCCCAAGGTACTGCTTTCATATAGAGCTCTCCAACTAATGAATTGGTGAGAGGCCATATCGAGCTGCATCTTCAAAATACCAAGGAATATCACTAAGCAAAAATTCAATATGCTATCGGCATGGTAATCATCATACCTCCTCATCAATCTTCGGTACCTGAACCATCCCTCTTCAGCAATAAATCCCCAGCTTCCCCTTTGTTATCCATGGTGTCTACAAAACCATCACAAACGAATTAATTTCAGAACTCCCCCGCATGTATTGGAGAATCATCTCTGAGGCGAGAAACACTTTAGCCTCCCTATCACTCATTTTAAAAGGCATCACCACCAGGCCCTCTCCAAATGAATATTTCCAAATCACACTCGATCGGATGCTTAATTTGAATTACTTCATAATGATAGGCATTGATTCAAAATTTTATTATGCTAAAGTTGAAATAATATTGGAACGCTTACAAAGGATGGAATTTTCGTCAAATTTTGCTAATCGCTGATGGCTTGCACCGTTACAGACACTGAGAATTTCATAAAGCTCTACGACTACCGAAATGTTTAATGAAATTTGGTATTTTTGCGTTTCATTGAACAATTCGCGTCCGACGAAATCTCCACTGGCAACAGTACATTCCACATTACTTTTGTCTCGTGAACCTGAAGAGGAGCTGCCAATATTCGATTGATTCAACTCGACCGGTAACATCTTATTTAAAACTATAATTATTTCTTATTTTTTAGCTACATCCTTGTTTTATTGTTCACATGCCAATTTGCTTCCTTTTTAAACTGATTCAAACTATTTTTAAATAAAGTAACCGTCTCTCGGTACACTTTTACTAGCCAGTATGTGCTACAATTTAGTGAGATCTACCTTTTAACCCGATTGGTGGCACGGATGGACAATAAATTTAGGAACAGGAGTGTTTTTATTAAAAACGTTATTAATAAACAGTACTCAGAAGAAATTTCCTGAAAGCAGAATGAATAATAAGCCTCTCCATTGAAAATGCCAGTGGGATGATTCAGTGACAAAGAGGGAGGTATTAAGCAAGGAAAATTAAATCACTAATTAATTAGAAGTTTGTAATTACAAGCATTATTTATCTGGACACTTTTAATGATGCTGATGCTAGCTGAAATTGAAGTCGCTACTAAAAGAATTGTGAAATAACAAACAATGAAAATATGTGTTGAATCTATCTATCGTGGCAATCAGAGAATGTGCGAATTATGAAGAGACATTTAAAGCGTTTCCAGACGAGACACTTTGTGTCCGGCTACTAGTGTCTGAAAAGAATCGCGCGGCCGAAAATACATTAATATAAATTCGCCGGACACGATTCTTGTGTAAATGCTATTTTAGCCGGAGAGCCAGAGCCAAAAAAACTGTTTCAATTTCTTAAGGCTGGTTTTTTGTTAAATTGTTGTAGCCGAAGGGTACACAAACATGCTCCGGTCAGTCAAGCGTGCCGTAGAACAGGTGGCTCAGGTGCGATATTAAAGGTATATCATTTGTCGGGTGAACAAAATGAATTTCTAAAAGCTGAAAATTGTTATACAACTTTTCTATTGTATAAAATAAAAGTTGTGTTGGTCAGTCAGTCATACATTAGAACAAAGCTGGTCAGTCAGTCCGGATAGACGTATGATAAATGATTATTAAGTGCAATTCGTTTCTTGAACTTAAATTTTGTCTGAGGGTTCAGAATTATGTATTGAACATCAAAACATCCGTCAGTCATGTGTTCAGTAGAACAACGTCCGTTAGTCAGGTGAAAAAGGTGAAGGTATACCGCGCGCACCGTTTGAGTTTCGGGCTGCGTATCACGCTATTTCTACGTTTTGTATTGTTATTTTAACAATCAGAAAACTTGATGTTTCAATTTGTGGTTCTATGGATAATTACCATTTGTATCGCATCGACAAACGCTTTATTTAATCATTCGATGCGGTATTATCATGCGAAAAAATAAAAAATTGTGGATTTACAAAAACTTATCTTATCTACACCAGAAAATGTCACTTGAAAATGTGATTTTGGCTATTGTAATAACTTGGAATTAAATAACGTTTTAAAACAATTGATTAATCCACATGACAAATTTGTATGAGTTGTAATTTCGCAAAATATTCGTGCTTAGGAAGAAGCATCAATTATTGAAGGTATAAAAAATAATTGAATCTCTTACGCTGGAAATAGAATGTATGCGAATGAATGAATGAATGGGTATATTGAAAACAAACTAGAAAAGACAGGTATACTCGTCGGTAAGAATCCGAATTTTCGTACACAACAGCTAGAGTTCGAGAGAGAGGGCTCTTTTTCCCCCACCTTTGAACGTCCTCTACTTCAAATTTCAACGGTTATTCTACCAAACGCTGATGCGACGCTTCGGTTGATTTACAAAATGAACAGAATTTGTGTACTCTGTCTTAAAAAGCAACTTCTGTTGAATCCATTGACGGAAGAAACTTTGAAAAAGTGTCAAGCGATCTTGCTAATTCGTGTAAAGTATAGCGGCGCATCAGCGTTTGGTAGAATAACCGTTGAAATTTGAAGTGGAGGACGTTCAAAGGTGGGGAAGAAAAGCCCTCTCTCTCGAACTCTAGCTATTGTTTACGAAAATTCGGATTCTTACCGACGAGTATACCTACCTGTCTTTTCTAGTTCGTTTTCAGTTTTCAATGTACCCGTTCATTCGCATACATTCTATTTCCAACGTAAGAGGAATACGTTATATTTCCAACGTAAGAGATTCAATTCCTTATTTTTCATACCTTCAATAATTAATGCTTCTTCCTAAGCACGAATATTTTCCGAAATTACAACTCATACAAATTTGTCATGTGGATTAATCAATTGTTTAAGAACGTGATTAAATTTCAAGTTATTACAATAGCCAAAATCACATTATCAAGTGACATTTTCTGGTGTAGATAAGATATGTTCTTCTGAATCCACAACTTTTTATTTTTTTGCATAATAATACCGCACGAAACGTATCAAATGATTGAATAATTCGTTTGTCGATGCGATACAAATAGTAATTATCCATAGAACCACAAATTGAAACATCAAATGGCGTTTTCTGATTGTCAAAATAACAATACTAAACGTAGAAATAGCGTGATACGCAGCCTGAAACTCAAACGGCGCGCGCGGTATACCTTTACCTTTTTCACCTGACTGACGGACGTTGTTCTACTGAACATATGAGTGACGGATGATTAAATGTTTAATACATAATTTTGAACCCTCGGACAAAATTTGAAGTTTAAGAAACGAATTGCACTTAATAATTATTTATCATACGTCTATCCGGACTGACTGACCAGCTCTGTTCTAATGTATGACTGACTGACCAGCACAACTTTTATTTTATACAATAGAGAAGTTGTATAACAATTTTCAGCTTCTAGAAATTCATTTTGTTCACCTGTCAAATGATACATCTCTAATATCGCACCTGAGCCACCTGTTCTACGGCACGCTTGACTGACCGGAGCATGTTTGTGTACCCATCGGCTACAACGATTTAACAAAAAAACAACCTTAAGGAATTGAAACAGTTTTTTCGGCTCTGGCTCTTGGACTATTTATATTAATGTATTTTTAGCCGCGCGATTCTTTCCAGACACTAGTGGCCGGCCACAAAAGTGTCTCGTCTGGAGGAGCTCAGACTGCCTCAAGAAAGAAAAATGACCGCTCGACTCAAGTAGGTAGGTACACTTGGGCTCATTAATTCAAATACAAATTTTCCATCTTTTTAATGATTCACTTTAACAATTCTTCTCAAATTATCTTTCACTGCATCCACTCATATTTTTCCAGTTTTGCCACTTCTCTTAACCCATCTGTCATACGTCAATCTGATAATATTTTACAATTATGTGCAGTACGGTTTCCGTTGCTCTCATTCGTTTGCCCATTTGCGGCCCCTCCAAAAACTCTCCTGAACTTTTTCCCCTTCCATATTTCCATTCTGTCCCCATTTTTGATAATAACCCATGTTCTTAGGCGTAGGTATGTTAGAGGTTAGCGTTAGCCAAAACTATGACCAATATAATAATTATAACTAACAGCATACCGTTATTCGTGATAGAATATTAATTTCTTCTCATTTCATTCATATAAAGCGATTGACAGGTAACTCTCCCATATTTTTATTTCAATTTTCTAAAATGTTCCAACAACGATTCATTAGTGGAAAACAAGGAAATCCGGGCATGATTTAACGGAAGAAGAGGCGGAGTGGCAAAGGAAACCTCTCAACAAGACCTATTGACATTTTGTCAGCCTTCTAAAACCACCAACCAATCCCCAGAAAGATTTAGGATTTGTTTTACAAATAGGCTACTAATTCATCTGGAAGTTGATCAGAGATAGAAACGTTCTCAATACGATTATTTAGGTCTGAAATGAAACGGGGAAAATTTTTACAAATATTATAAATGTTGAGGAATTAAGTTTGAAGTTGAATAGAAAAAAATATCTATCACTGGGATTTCTGATTATGGTAATTATCTACCAAAACTAGCTGCACACAGTTCCCTGTTGAGATTGTATTATACATTTAGTGGAATTTTGCGACTTTGTTACATCGAAATATTTCCAAAATAATTTTTCAACGAATTTCGTCGTATTTGTTTTTAATTTTGTCGCCTTGGCACATTTTTTCGGGCGAAACGGCATTTATTTCACAACAAGGAAAGTTGAAACAATAATCAAATGGTATGTAAAACTCCCCGGAAACTTTTTCGCCAAAATTTAATATGCAAATAAGTAGCCTGCAGGAATTTTTTCTCTCGGTGAAGTAAATATGAATTTTCTTAAGTTGGGAAGTTTTCCGAGAAAACGAGGTTCTCACCGAACGCTGCTATGAATTTGATGTTTCCCATTTTATTATTTTCTAGTTAAAACAACTCTCACAAATGAGGCATTTATTAGAAGTTTATAGTTATTTTGAGGAGTAGGAAAAAACAAAATTATATACAAAGTAGGTAAACAGCCGAAGTTAAATGGATGAATTTATTGGTATCGGCGGAAGTTTTTATATTTCTGCAAAATACTCTAGCTTTGATGGCTCGTGGCAACATCGTCAGCTCCTTTTGAGCTTTGATTGATAAAGGTGGGTATAAGCAGCTATATTTTGCCAGGAGCTAAGTGAAGGTAGCTGAATTTTCGCCTTAGCTAGGATTCTTTGGTTGAAATGACTAGGCTCTTAGCAGAAAAATTGGTATATCACTATTAAAAGCATTTCTTTGCGGTCATTATCTTGATGGATTGTGTTTTTCCAGCAAAAAATTCACTTTAAACTGTCTTAACTTTAAGATTATTTCATAGGATTGAGGAATTAATGTTGCTACATAATTATTAAGTCAAGAACGACTAGGACGGGCTGTTGAATAAGTTTAAAAGTCACAGTTTAAAATCAACTTCCACACAACAAAGATGTCTGGTTCATCTCCAGATGAAGACTTGTTATTAACGGAAAATACATTTCTTAGGATGCAACGCACAAAGCACGGCATACATCCAGAAAATCGTGAACGAAAACTTTATGGTGAATATCACTATTCATTCCAATCATTGGAGCAACGCTTTTTTCATTTCATCAGAAATTTCCATCCATAATTTCTGCATTATATTCCTGTTGCTGTGGGATTTAAGTCGTTTGTCCTACAATGCATTTCCTTGAGAAATCGCAGAAATCAGTAATACGACATCCATTATCGCACGTCCAGCTCCGAAAGCAAGCGACCAAGAATTACAAATTCATTCCGGTAAAAAGTCGGCTCCGATCCGCTCTGGCAACAAGCACCGACCTGCTTTGTTTGTGTGCGGGTGCATTTGAACGTGAATAGAATTATTGGCGCTTATAAGCGCTTGCTACCAGCAAGCAGGCAACCTGTTTTCTTTGTTAAGATGTGATTTCAACATGAGCTGAAGCTTTGCTGCTTTGTGATTCAAAAAAGCGGGTAGAATAGTAAAATCGCAGCACTAAAGCTGGAGTGACTCTACTTTTTATGAATAACCTATGAGTAACAAACCTTGTGGTGGTCGCATATTCAGATTTTTTTGAAAATGGCTTAAAAGTCTACAGCTAGTCAAGAACGCAAATAAACCTTCAAGGAACTCGCTACATACAAAAACTTTGTCCAGCAACGCCTCAAATACCTGTAACAGATCTACTTAACCTGATCAAATCACTCCAAAACGAATTATGAGACTGAAATATGGATGTAAGGTATACATAACATATTTTATAGGTCGCAGTGTGGTCAATCGCCCCCTTTGGAATAAAGTCTAACAAATATATGAACTTCTACATTGTATTTCAACGTGTATGACTTCTTATATATGAAAAATATATGGTTGCAATAAATTTAAAGAATAGAGTATAGCGTACCCATCATAAGAGACATTCATAAGTCTTTTTTCCGCTTCCGGTTTGAAACTCACGATCCTGCGTCATCTAACTTATGGTCCGTTAACATTTGGAACACGTAACAACTATATTATTTCAGAAGTTTATGTTAGTTGCCATCGCCCGTGTTTTCTTTCTTCCTGCAACTATTGAGTTTGTTTTTGGAGTGGAGCAAAACTTTTAGGATGTCTGACAGTTATTGTTTTTTTAAAAACAGAGGAAAGCATTAAATGATGATTTAATGACTCAAGTTATTGGCTGCCCGGCTATGAGAGGGTTTTTTTGGTTTATGGTGTTTCTAAAGGTGAATAAATTGGGGAAAAGTAAAAGTTATTTTCATTGAAGTGCCACTCGTATGATAAAATTAAACATTAAAAAGTAGTTTATTAATTCACATTAGTAAGCGAAAAGTAACAAATCCCTGTAAATAGATTCCTAGTGAACGGTCTACTCCTTAAAAAGTGATTCTCAAATTTATAAGGCGTTATAATAGTATAAGTACTATCATTTTCACATCTATTGATAACACGCTTCACTAAGGTAAATATTACAATTGTTGAAGGAAATTGTAATTAAGCAAACAGTTTTGAATTGTTCGAATAAGCGCCATAATATCAAATTTAACAAAAGATAAATGAAATCAACGTCGAACGATATAAGGAAATTCCGTGGTGAATTATGAGAGGTGAAAAAAGTCCACAATTTTCCGTAAGACACTTATATAGTCTTGTTCAAACCTTTATATTGCAACAGAAAACCTGTTTCTGAAAATAGTCCAGGAATACATATTTTTTTTCGGTCTGAGATCGGAAACTCATTTTCAAATGGGTTCTAACCAGTACTCACACTTCTTAATCATGCTCTCCACTAGATTCATCTGTAACACCCTCCATCCATCCTATACAATTTTTCTTCCCGCGGTCTGCTTTCTCCTCCCTACTATTTGCTCAGACTCATCCCCTCTGAGGGTTCCAGAGAGTACATCCCATGTTTTCTCTCTCCGTCTTCATCCACTCCCCCACTTCATTCTGTCTCCCCTGGCTTGTGTCCTCTTTCCCCACATACCCTACAAAGAAAGGCCTAACAACAGTCTCTGGACAGGTCACTGGGAGACATCTCCTTTATATCGGCAGGTGTAGGCCAAGACTCACTTCATCTTCCTGTTCACACATCCTGCATAGAGGTGTGTCCACTAGCCCCATAGTATGGAGGTGTTTACTCAGTTGACAGTGACCAGTCAGAAATCCTACTGTTAAACGTAGGTTTTTCCTGGTCATCGCCAAATATTTCTTCGGCGCCAGCTTCCGAGGGTCGCCCAGGGTGATCCTGGCAAAACTGCATCCTTTGATTCCATCCCATCTCTTAAGGGATTGAGCATGGGTGTAACGTTTGGCTAGCTCCGCAATTGTCGAAGTCGTTAGGCCGTAGGTGTCACTGGGTCCTAGAATTTTTTGTCCAGCGGCTTCCCTGGCTAAAGAATCACTAAAGAATCAGCAATGCGGCGATTTCCTTTACTCCTGTCGTGCCCTTTAACCCACCTCAGGATAATGTTGTTATCTGCCGAGACGTCAGCTAAGACGTCTGAGTTATCTTATTATTTATTGCAAGTAGGTACCTACTATCTGACCCAGAATATTAGCAACTCGATAAAAAAGAAAAAATATGTCTCACTAGATAATATTTTGTTGATATTTACCGGTCTAATACGGGAAAACTTTCACCGAAGAGCATTGTATGCCAGATGCTTCATATATATTCCAGCTGAGAAAATTCACTTTTTCATCTACCTGCATGCAGAGCTTCATTTCAAACGAATTACTAATGAAATACTTGCAAGGCAATATGGATGAAACAAGTATTTTTAGTTCTGTACATATTATGTTATTGTCTATTTTCTTGGATTGAGAGTAGTATAGGTTGAGAAAAATTGAATGGTAGGGACTCGATGAGAGCTTGTGGAAAGAAAAAAATAAGGCAGTAGAAACCTTTATATAATATTAAGTATAAAAGCTGAAGATGAGAATTGGGAAAGTTTTTCATTAAATTTTTATAGTGTAGTGATCAGATAGATAATGGTATGAAATCAATTTAAATCTATCAAAAGATTAAAACTTTTATCACATTTTAAAATCATTACGAACCCTAACGACCATCTTAAGGTGACTAGTTATTGCCTTAATACCAATCATTTTGAAATAAATTATAGGCCTGGTACAATAAAAATGAATTTCTAATTGGTAAACATTTTCGTAATTATGTATTTTGATTCGCTCAGTGAGAAATCTGATTAGTGCTGCCTGATATTTGAAGTAGCTTAAGTGGGATGAGCTGCTAGTTTTACAGTAATCAGTTTAAATATATACATTGAGTTATTCAATATTTAAATTTAATCGCAGTTGTATGAAAAGTTCAATATGGGATATGAATTATTATTGGAAATAGTTAATATCTACGGAGAGATTATTAAGATTCATATGCATTGATAATAAGTATAATTAATATGGTTGTAAAGTGACAGTTTTATGATAATATCATGCTTTCAAGTACTACTACTACTAAATGTGCAGGCGAGCCTTGTCCTGGACAAACTCAAGCCTAGGTTTCGGCACTAAGGCCACTGGCGGGCCTATTGTGCCATTCCTGCTATCTAGACATCCATGAAGCCGAGCACTTCAATAAAGACCACAACCTTTGTCAATGGATGTCTGCTTGTGTCTCCAGGGGCCATAACAGGGACTCCGATGATTCGCCTTCGTAGAGTTTGTTCAGCGATCCTTTGCCGTTACGTCATACATTGTCCATCTTGATCTCTCATTCATGAAATGGGTGAGACGGAATTATGACGTCATTAACGTATTTCTTAACAAATGTCGACGTTAATTTTATTTGTTACTTTTGACAGCTCAGTTGTCATATTTTGTAAATAATTCTTAACATATATGTCACTGATTATAATTTTGAGGTTAAGTGTAAAATAACATTCAACTAATA
>CAJUYG010008215.1:0-10061 GCA_910591675.1 Galerucella calmariensis | reverse complement strand
AGTATTCGAACTTGGAGGTGGCTCAGTTACGCTTGTGCGTTTACCCGTCAGATCGTAACCGTTTCGTTTTCACTTCATTAATACTCTTTGAAAATTGTATTGATTTATAGTAACTACCCGTGTTTCCGTTGAATCCAAAGGGATAATGGAACTTAAAGGTGGCTCAGTTACGCTTGCTCGTTCACCCGGCAGATTCGCCCCGTATTAGAAAACCTGATCGGCTCAGACTGTTAAGTCCGCCCCTTTCTTCTCCCCGTAAGTTTGTCAGTCCCTATAGAGTTATAACTACAATAGACCACAGAGTATTACTATAACAAAAGAAATATTCCTATTTATTCCGTTATTAAATCATTAGTTGAAACTAAACCGATATTTGATTCACTTGGGTTATAAATTTGAGATTAGTTAGCTAAAGTAAATTCAACAAAACCCGACCGACCTTTTATCATATGAAGCTGTTTCCATAGGACTCATGGATTGTAAAATGAAATTTGAAATGAGTATCAGCTTTTTGCTGTTCATGTCGAGTCTGAAGGGGTTTTGTACTGGTATATTGTATGCCAAAATCCTTCGGGAGTGACTCAAATCGTTGTATTAATACTACATGATTAACTGGGATGATGTTTCATTAGATAACTTAACCCTTCAGTGCACGGGTCGGGTCTCACGGGCCCAAAAGCATTTTGCCATGTGACATACCGCGCGAATGCGACTTCGGCTGGCTTCATCCGACTGGGTACCTTTTTTCCGTGTCGGACGATATAATTCATTGTCTACATCAGTATGGTGCAATATTTCGTTTAGGTGTTATCGCTTGTTTCGTCCTGATAGACCCAGCCCGTTCTTTCTGATGTTCTTTTTGATGAAAAATGTGAACGTGAAAAAGTGGAAATAGTATCATTTTAAATTTAAAAATGTCAGAATTCAATTGGGACTTGAGCACATGAGAGAAAGAGTTGCATCTCCATATTTAACTAGAGAAATAAGAAACAGTGCTGCAAAACTTAGCGGTGTCCAGGAACCTGCACCAGTAGTTGTCGAGGGTAATAAAAGAGGACGATGTAATTTTTGTAAAGATCGCAAAACGCGTTTTCAATGTGAATTTGTAAAAAATATATTTGCTTAGATATGTATGTAATGTGATATGTATGTAATGTGTGTGCTGACGAAATTTGAATCGAGAAATTTCTACAGGGTATTTAACATTTTATCAACCAAAAAAAGGTTTTTTATTTTTTAATTATTGTTGATATATTCAGAAATTAAAACTGGTTTTTTATTATGAATAGATAGTAAAATGTTCATTTAGTTATATGGTAATAATATTTTGCTTAATAAATTTTTTTAATTAAAAGTATATTTAATTTTTCTTTCCGGTCTGTAAGACCCAAGCCGTTCCTTCATGGATTAACATTTCACCCGTATCATGAAGGGTGAACAAATTACACTAATTATGACCAGGACTGTACTTAAGCCTATCATATAAATAATATGTTTAAATGAACTATACTATGGATAATTAACAATGAAGTGAATACTGGAGAGGGATTCCATTTCACGATTCGATTACGAATAATCGAATTGGCCAACAAAGCTAATTCTATTTCACGGTTACATCGTGACAACTCTATCAGAAAATTCGATAGCCCATATGCAGTCGAATTGTCACTTCATCTCTTTTTGATCAGTTTCTATCTGTTTTTAACAGAGAACTTTCTAGCCCTCAATTTATTTTCATAATTTT
Organism: Galerucella calmariensis; assembly: GCA_910591675.1. Classification (NCBI taxonomy): domain Eukaryota; kingdom Metazoa; phylum Arthropoda; class Insecta; order Coleoptera; family Chrysomelidae; genus Galerucella; species Galerucella calmariensis. The sequence continues at coordinate 8,317 of CAJUYG010008215.1, read as the reverse complement.
TGGTTGAGTCTTGTTTATTTGAGGTCGAGTCTTGTTTATCTGAAATATTTTGATGTCTTTCAAAGTGAAATATGCCAATTGGGAACTCATCGTTTCCTTCATGAAAGAGCACCCCTTCCTGGATGGACTTTGATGGACCTAATGGAAGAGCTTCAACAAAAAATTGAATGCTTTGGGGTATGGTGAACTTTCACCCAAAAAATGGCAGAAGGTAAGTGTATTATTCACTAGCTATTTATAAATTGGAAGAAAAAAATTGCAGACTTGGACTGATTTGAAATATCAGCTGAGAAAGAATGCTTCCAATTTTAAGAAAGATATTAATGCAACTGGAGTGGTCCTCCAACTGAAGCCCCGTTGAACAAACATGAGAGGAGAGTGCTTAAAATTCTTGGTGACAGTTTCTATCAAGGTACAGGATATTCAGAAATAGCTAATGAAATATCCATGGTGAGGACATTCTTTTGTCGAGTTGATTGATTCTCGTTTTAATAACTGAATACAAAAATTTATATTTTATTCGTAGCCAAACACTTTTAATAATACAACCTCAAAACTCCTGTTCGAAGAACCTAATCAAGACCTGAAAGAGAAGGAACACGATTATTCGTATCAGAAAAAAAATGAACAATAAAAGAAACATTGGAGACCAGTACCAAGAAACAATAGCAGTTTTGAAGCAAATAACAAATACCATGACTAATGGGTTGAAAGGGTTGCTGCCAGTATTAATAATTTGGCAGAAGTCATAGCAAACAATAAAAATTGAAAATGAATATTCTTGGCATGTAACCTGCATTTTCAACATTTTTTGTTGAGTTTTTTTATAAGAATATATATTTTATTTTCATTTTATGTGTTGATATATTGGAAAAATTATTTCTTGTACCTTATTTTTTATGTAACAGATTATAAATTCATCTCCATTGATGTAGGGTCACAAGGCAGATTCAGTGATGGAAATGTTTTCAGTACAGGCGTTCTGGCAAAGAAATTGCTGAATCATACTCTACATCTTCCGACACCTTCTGTACTGCCTCCACTTCTGGACCCAATGCCATATGTGTTTGTAGGAAATGAGGCCTTCCCATTGTCTGAGAATTTAATGCGACCTTATCCCAAACGAAGTGTCACCGATAATTTTAAAAACAAGGTCTATAATTACCGATTATCGTGAGCACGCTTTTGGTATACTTGCCTCGCGTTTTCGTGTACACCTTTTGAAATTAAAGTAGAAAGCGTGATTGACGTTGTTAAGGCAGCATGTGTATTGTACAAATTATTTAAGAAAATATTCAGTATGTCAAAGTGAAGAGGAAGACAACGAAGATATGCCGCAAGATCAGCTGCTCTCCTTGCAATCGAGCAATGCACGAAGTACAAGAAAAGCTTTTGAAATTCGAGAAAATTATACGAATTATTTTAACACCGCAGGAGTGATACCTTGGCAGAGGAAAAGTGTTGCTAGAGGGAAATATTAAGATATTATGTACAATTTATAATAAATAAATGAACTTACCACTTTTCATTCCGATTTCTTTAGCGATTTCCTCTCACTTTTCAGTTTTTAGTTTTGTCCTCATATAGTCTGCATGACTGGTATCGTACAAAACTTGCCGAATCCGCACGGCTTCAATTAATTTTCACAACCATCCTACAGGAATCTTTCTAGGTAAAAAGGTTTAATAATGGAGAATTGTTAATGTCAAGTAGATCGTTAAGAAGATTATCTGAATATTTGTTTTTATTTATCTCTAGGGCTCCTAAAAGATTTAATTTGAAGGATTTAGTTTCTATATGCAATATTTCAAAATTTGAATTTGCTAATAAATGATTTGAATAGTTGGAATCTAATTTTTGATTGTCATAACTACGTTAGTGTTCTGAAATTCTAGTTTTAAAATTCCTAAAAGTTCTACCTATATAAATTTTATCACAGTCTTAATTACCACATTTTAATTTATAAACTCCTGATTTATTTAGTTTTGAAGATTTGGATTTGTTGTTTTTAATGAAATTGGATAAATTGTTGTCAGTTTTGAAGCAAATATTTAAGTCTAAAGTTTCTAAAAATGATTTTATTTTTAAGGATGGTATTCCAAAGTAAGTTAAGCTTTTAAATTGGTTATTTTAAACATTTATCAGAAGGAAATACTTGTTCTAGAGTATGTTTTCGTATCTTTTTATTTATGATGTTGTCAATTAAATTTGTATCGTAATTATTATTAATCGCTATTTGCTTTATTATATTTAGTTCTTTATTGTAATTGTCAATATTCAATGGAACTGTTAAAAGTCTATGTATCATACTATTGAAAGCTGCTAATTTATGACTGATTGGGTGGACTGAACTATTATGAATTGTAATGTCTGTATGTGATGGTTTGTGAAATATAGAAAAGTCATGTCTATTATTTATATTCGAAATTGTAAGATTTAGAAAGTTTATGGACTTATTTGGTTCAATTTCTACTGTAAATTTGATATTTTTATGTATTGAGTTAATGTGAGTAATGAAGTTATCTAATTGTCTCGTAGTACCAGTGAAGCAAGCTAAAATGTCATCTACATATCGGTGCCAGTAAACAAATTTTTTACTAAGGGGGTGTTTATGAATTATCTTTTCTATATTATACATGAAAACTTCTGATAATAGGGAATGCCCAAAATCAAACCCTCTTTACTGCTATAAACCTTTCCGTTGAAATGAAAATAATTTTGATTTAAACAAACTCTTAATAAATTTATAATATCAGACTGAATTATGGGATTAGTATTATTGTAAGTGAGCAAGTTATCAAAATACCTATAATAAACAAAATTTAAACATAAAGCGCCCGGTCCGTCAACAGAGAGGGGCGAGACCAACTATCACTCCAAGGGGGACTATCAGTACCCACGGAAGAGATATTAATGGTAAGTTACACTGTCATTTCAAGACTTTCTTCATTTTACAGGAAGTTTAAAAATATTACAAATAATACAGTGCTACTGTCTTGGATTCAAGGTTATAAGATACCGTTTTTGCGTAAATCTATCCAAAGGGTTCCTCCCAAAAATATAAAATATTCAGAAACTGGAAAACAGACAATTAAACAATCTATCAACGATTTATTGGTATCGGGAGCAGTCAAATATTGCTTTCCCGAACCTAATCAATTTATTTCTAATATTTTTTTAGCAGATAAGCCTGGAGGAGATAAACCATTCATTCTTAACTTAAAGCTACTTAACGAATTTGTACATGCTCTCCATTTCAAAACGGAGGACCGTAGGACAGCTTTGCGCTTGATACGGCAAGGCATCTTCATGACTTCTATAGATCTTAAAGATGCTTATTTTTCAATAGCCGTTAACCCCAGCTATAGAAAATATTAAAGGTTCTCTTTTGAAAACATTTTATACGAATTTTGTTGCATGCCTTTCGGGCTTTCATCCGCTCCTTTCTGCTTCACTAAGTTGATGGAACCAATTATTTCCAAGTTGCCTTCACAAGGTATACAATGTGTAAACTATCTCGATGATTTTTTAATATTTGGAGAAACTTATGACCAAAATGCCGCTTTTACAAAAATCGCCATAAAACTACTGACTTCATTAGGGCTTATAAATAATGAAGAAAAAAGCTCCCTATTCCCAAAAAGAGAAATGAAATTTGCAGCATACGTTGGCTCTAGTGTCAGTCTGTCCAGCCGTCAAATACGGCTGGATGTATTTCAAAAAATTAGAGAGACTAAATATTCTTGCCCTTCACAAAAATTATATGAATTACAACAAAACTATTCCTCTAACAAACTAAATTAATTCCGAACTACGTTGGTGGAAGAACAATATCATGACATCCTTTAATGACATAAAACAAGATACATTTGTAATATTTCCATAGATGCCTCCCTAACGGGTTGCGAAGCATACTCAAACGGGAAACGAAAAAGAAAAAAGATATCATATTGATTATTTGGAACTCTTTGCCATTTTTCACGGTTTAAAATGTTTCTCAAGAGATATGATAAACTCTAAGATATTAATTCGTTCGGATAATACAACTGCCATTTCGTATATCAATAAAATGGGCAGTGCCAAATATCCCAATTTAGGAACACTGGCTTTACAAATTTGGCAGTGGTGTGAACTGAGGAATTTATGGTTATTCGCAACCTACATCTCTCCAAAAGACAATCGGATTGCCGACGAAGAATATCGGTTATTGTCACAACAGTCCGAATGGACTCTTAACAAACAGGCATTTAGGTTGATAGTAGAAAAATTTGGAACTCCCAGTATAGATTTATTCGCGTCAAGAATTAATAAACAATATCTTCTGTAAGTTCCTTGTGGCATTACTTATTCTTTTTTCTCTTATTCTTTTGGGAATCAAACCACAATAATGTTTTTTATTTTTTATTTCGACGTTTCGGTAGCGTTCCAGCTACCGTTGTCAAGATTAACTAGTAATAAAATTAATAAAATAATTTTTGGTCCCTATCTGACTCAACGAAAAAATATGACAAACAATGTCCTAAATATGTGTCGTGGAAAAAAGATCCACGACTGGGATTCCGTGTCCTATGGAATTCTATAGCGATACGTCGCTTTCGATATTTTGTATTCCGTGTACCGTTCTCTACACGACTTTCCCCTTTCCCCGCCTATTAGCAAAGACAACACCTTTAGTGGTATCGCTTTTGTGTTTACCACACGACTTGCGATTATAGAACGTAATATTTTCACAGAATCAAGCAAATTTTAGCCAGTAGTATGACACATTTGTTAGTTATGTTCTATGTCTATGGTTATTTATGATTCTGTAGCCGTCGAGCCGCCCCTGTAGACTCTCTAGCCTGCGCACTATCCTCGTCTGCCCCTCTCGTGACCTTCCATCTATAAATACCAGCGCTGACCGTACAGACGACAGTTAGGAACGAGCCAGCGAGAAGTTAACTTGGAAGAACGAACATTTATTGTGATTTACAAAACATTTTATTTTATTTCACCTATATAATTTAGATAGTTTTAAATAAATAATTTACCTAAACTACAATTCTTTGTTGTGTTTCAATAAACATTTATTTTTTCTCATTGCCAGTTATTGGTTATTACATTATTTTATTTTAAAATGAGGGTGACTTCGCAACACTGGGAAGTATTTCTAAATGCTTGTGAAAATCATCCCAGCCTCATTACTGGTAAATTTAATGAGGCACAAGGAAAGACAGAAGGGAATGCTTTGTGGACAAAACTAACAACAAAATTAAATGGGTTGGGGCTGGGTGAGAAGTCGGTGGTGGAATGGAGAAGGGTAAGTGTAATTTTTATTTTAAGTATCAAGCGCAATACAAATATATTTTTTGATCTTGCAGTTTAATTAATATAATGTTTAGGCTGTTACCGATTGGAAAAGCAAAGTAAAGGCAAAGGCTTCCAGAATCAAACAATTGGCAGTTCAAACTGATGGTGGCCCATTTACCTCACCTCCATTAACTTCTATCGAAGAGAAGTTGATCAGCATAATGGGAAAAAAAGGGGTTGATGGGGATCATGGTGTTAGGGAATTGGGGATTCCACTAGTCCAGGGTCAACCAGAAGAAATATGTGAAGATGGAAGTACATACCTATACAAGCTTCTCGATTTAAAAACACAAACCTAAATTTCTTGTGTAGCTCAAAAATCAGATGCAAGTTTTCCATTCAGTACAGCAATACAAGAAATAAACATCTCATTACTGTTTTTTGTATGTTTAATTATGTTTTAATGTATTACCAGTGACTGATTTTAGTCACTGGTATTACCTACTTACATCTAAAATCTCTTGTAGGTTGTTGAAGAAATTGTCATCAATGAAAGTGTCCCTTCCACAAGTTTCACACCTCAAGCTACTCCTCATGATGAGCTTTTTAAAAATGTAAGTAATGTGTCCACATTATTGTAGATTATTTTTTGTTTCGCTAATTGTCTAAAGCAAAAAAATAATTGGAATTTTCAAATTACCATAATTGTTTTTCAGTCAATAATTTCCTTCGAACCACTCTTCGTACTTGAATAGTTTTCTTTTATTTACAGAAACGCAAACATGATGAAATGGAACACAATTATTGTGGAGTGAATGACAGAGGGAAAAAAATTAAAATAAAAAATATTCCCAGAATTTCTAAAAATATTGAGGACTTGACTTCACAATCCCTTGCAATACTGAAAAATATTGAAAAAAATACATCCCGCATTGTAGATTCTTTAGAAGAATTGATCAATATTCTGCAACAGCAGCAAAATCTACTTGTCAGTACATAAAAAAGTGTGTCATTCCATGAAGTTTATTTTTTATGTAGATAAGTTTGTTGAATTCTCAGAGTTTAGTCTTGTTATAAAACTGTATAGATATTGTTTAAATACAATTTATTAAAACATTTTTTTCAATCTACTGAACTTATTTATTTAAATACAAAAAAAACCCTACATAAACTTGTTTCATTAGTTTCTGAAGTAGTTATTTACAATCTGTCCTCTGACTGCTTGGCCTTGTCTCAAATAATTTTCTTGGACAACATTTTGCAACAAATTATTTATTTCTCCTCCAATGACCACGTCATCATCTAATTCCAAATTTGCGGCTCGTCATATGTTATGTAAAAAGTCACAGGCATTAACTATTTTCCCACTCTCTCGGGAGAATACCTTAATACTCTTTTTTGCAACAGACACCTAACTCTTGATTTCAAGACTCCATTACAACGTTCAACACAATTTCTAGCCTGTACATGGCCATTGGCCATTGTTATATCTAAATTCTGGAGTGTTTGGTTGTGGGTTATGAAATGGTGTCATTAACCATGGCTGCAATGAATACCCAGAGTCGCCTAGCAACCAGGTGTTGTGATCTCCTATAAAGAAAAAAATGAATTTATTAATTTTTCAGTCATTTGGTAAACTACAATCATACAAATACATATTTTAAAAATATTCAAATGTCAGTATACTCCCCAAAAACTTGTGCGTGGATCTCTCCGCACTAAAGTGAGTGTGGAAAAGTTGACTTTTCCGCACGCTAGTAGAAAAAAGTATTTTGTTTCTTAAAATAGTGCCCAACTGTTATTTTAAAACTATGTATTGTATACCTGTATTGATCTGAGACAAACTGATATTGTAATTTTGTCCAAGGGAATGTTGATATGATCCCGTTGCATAAAAATGGAGAGTGGCAAAAAATTTGAGAAGTGAAGGAACTGCCACATTGTTTTCAGTAATATCTATATCTTCTACAATAGCATTGTAGACATATTGTGCCAGTTCTTTGTTTAATCTAAACGTTCTCTTGAATATATCATCCATTAGATCAAAAGGGCTAGATTCTTCCCTCATCCTCCGCCTATCAATATTAAACAATCGAATTTCTTCCAAGTGCTCCTCTCTATGCAATGCAATTATGTTATTTATATTGACAGGAAACATCTGAAAGTAACAACTATTTAAATCATATATTATTCAAACTAGAACAGGATAATATTTATATGCCATTCAAAAAGAAACAAGTCCAAAAATCTCCAGACTAAAAAGTTTTTAGTTGAGAAAGAAAAGCATATTATATAGCATTAAACTAATAATAAGCTCTTAACTGATAGTTTTACTTTGTAATTTCAAAATTAGAATTCATTCGTGATAATACAACTACTTATGATAAAACTACAATGCTAACATAAAAAGAGATACTCCCCTCAACTTAATATAAATATAGGTATGATCTAATTAGCAAAAAAAACAAATCAAAAATTTTAACCAACAATTTCTCTCGCCAAAAATGTAAGTTTGCCTACAATTGGCTTTTTTACTCCTATAATCTACTAATTCGTAAACACAAAATATTCCTTGGGGGAAATGAAAAAGTTCCTAAAATTTCTTGACATATTTTTAGAATGAGTAGTAATCCAAATGCGACATGCATTTCCGCCATTTGCCCCTATTCTTAGAACATTACAGAAAATGGTTCAAGACAGAGCAGAGGGATTATTATGGTACCAGATTGGCCAAACCAACCCTGGTACCCTTTACTTATTAAGTTAAAAATTGAAGAGCATATTACATTTGCACCAAATATTAATTTGCTTTCTTGCCCTTCCAGGAAACATCATCCTTTACACCGGACCCTTACCCTGGTTGCGATGAAGTTATCAGGAAATCTCTAGTAATTAAAAACATTCCTGGGGCACTATCCTCGGCTGTCGTTTAATAGAAAACGTGTACGCTTTAGAAATATACGAGCGATTCTATATTCTCAAAATGCGTTTTAAACTCGTATACTTTTTTAAAACGGGTAATTTGCAA
>CAJUYG010008213.1:0-10066 GCA_910591675.1 Galerucella calmariensis | reverse complement strand
CATTTAATTTGGCATATTATACGGGACGTCGCCCGTCGAGCGCTGTTATTTTAGAACGGGGTTTATTGGTTGTTCGTGTTTTATATTTATGTTGTATAGATTTTTTAAATTTATTAATTAATTGTTGAAATGAGCAAAAAGTCATATTAATATTTTTCTCTTTAATAGCAAAGCTTAAACACTAAATATTTTGTAATATTTGCTAATACAAAATTACGGATTTATTTTTATAATAAGGATATTATGTAAACAAGTATATTAAGCAAGAAAACACAAAAATTCAATTATATAGCTAACCAATGGGAAATTGGTAAGTTCCTTTTGAACGAATTTACTAAATTTTCTTTTCATCATCCATGTAATCAATTTCCTTTCAAATATTATGCAAGTCTCTATACCAGAGTCCGTATATATTTTACTCTCAAACATTTTCTTCTGTAGGGATAGTGTACAACCATGAGTTTGCTTGGGCTAATTGTATAAAAATAGGATAAGTTACAAACAATATTTTTTTATTACAAGTTTTTGGAATGGATAATGAAGGTACAAATAAATTTGCTTCACAACCACCGTGTAAGTGCACTAATAATATAGGTTTTTTCTGTTCACAAACATAATTATTTCCTACAGTAATTTTACAGAAGGCGAGTTCCAAGTCACTTAACATAATATAATGTTGCTTTATAGCATCGATACATAAATTGTTACTTTCTGGCACAATAAATGCGTATCGGTTTGAAGAAACTTGAGTAGGTAGACTGGAAATTTTATAAATTCCGTATTCTCTTGGAGTTATCAAAGGAACATACAAAACAAACGTTACTTTATTATTATAAAAATAAACATTAGTTTCTGTTAATTTGAAAAGAACATGTGTATTTTCCAAAATAGGACTGACAGGAAAACTTAACCCGTCCATATAATTTTGTAAATTACTCAAATGTTTTATAAGCTCTACCGGACTGATTATTAGAGGATGTAATTTTTCTTCTAGAGATTTTTGAATTATATTTAATAGATTATCTTGGTGTGACTTGAAAATCGTTTCTATAAATGAAAAAAGTGAAAAAATTTCAGTAATTTTCATATTTATTTCTAAATTATAATTTTTTTGAGTTTTGGTTAGCTACAAATTTGTTAATAAAATTACCTGTTATATCTAACTTATTTTCTAATAGGTTTGTTCTATTTAAGAACCAAGAGTTACTATCTAACAGAGTACTTCGTACGATTGACGTTTGCTCTTTTAGTAGTTTTGTTAAATGATTTTGGTTATTTTTTAATTTTTGTATTTGCGAATCAAAAAATTTGGCGTCTTCCTCGTCTAAAGTTCCAAATAAGGTCTTTGAAACTGAACCAATAATATTTAGCAAACCTCTTTTTATTCTAGATCGGGATTGTACATCCGCGCCTAGCATTTCCATAATTATTTTATCGTTAACATTAATATTTTTAAGGAAGTATTCAGTAGTTTGCTTCAAGGAATCACATTCGTTATTTTCTAAACCGCGTGATTCGGCTAATTTACAAAATTTTTCCAATACCTTTCTGTAATATAAAATCGTTTTGTATTCGCTGTGATAATTAATTAAGTCTAAATAAACAACTAACTTCCATTTATCGGTGTAAAGATTTAAGTTACCAATATTCTCGTAGTACAGTCCTGGACTTGAATTTATCAAGGTATTATTATAATAGTCACTTGAAAACACCATCAGTGGCAGGGTGGTCAAAAGAACTGAAGGCAAATTCATGGCCTAAAAATAATTAAAAAAAAATTTTTTTTTTTTAGCATAATTAATTTGAAATAAGTTCCTTAATTACTAAATTAATGATTTTATCTAAAACTATACTAAAACAAAATTAAAATGTGTAATACTTTCAATTTCAAAACTTGCAGGCAAAATTTTTTTTTTTTTTTTTTATTCTGAAAAGAGTTTTTCCTACAACCACTATGCAAAACACGCTTTTCTACACAAATTTTTATGCGCAAAGCAGGCCTTTCCTAATTCTTTTGATAGCCGTTGGAAAAGTAATGCGAAAAGTACACGCTATGGCACTTTTCCGCACCGAAATGTCAAACAAAGCTACCTATGACCTGTCAACTTATTTTGACAATTCAACCTAATAGTGTATTTCTTATTTGTGTACAATTTTTAAATTAAAACCAAAAGTACCTAAGTAAACTATTATTTATTTCATTATCAATTTTAATTAATTATAAAAACAATTTAAGGAATTATGAACCAAGATCAAAATAACTTATTTTTTGAGCTGTCCAATTCGGACATTGAAAATACTCCTCCATATATTATTGAAAAGGCTAGAACTGCAACCGAAAATTTGTTACCTGAGGTTTCAATACAAATTTATTCAAATTTTACAATTAATTATACATTCAACTGATTTTTCTATTTATTTTCATATTGTATTAAAAGTTTAAATAAAATAACTATATAAATGACTGTATTTCTTTCATTAATAAATGTGTTTGTAGAAAAAATATTGTGTGCAACTTGTACGCAAATCACTTTTCCTACTCGCTAGATTTGCGGCACTCGCCTTACGGCTCGAGCCACAAACTTCTGCGCTCGTGGGAAAAGTGACGCTTTGCGCACTTGTTGTAGAAACTACTATTAATCTATTCATGTGAACTTTAACTAGTTTTTTGTTGATTTTTATTGTACAATTTACATCCGAATCGATGGATATGACCTCGTAAGGTCCTTTGAATAGAGGCTGCAACTTTTTGGTTTTTCCTACTATGACAGATTCATTTTTAAGGAGAACTTTATCACCTACATTTATATTGAGAGGATTAATATTTTTATCATAGTATTTTTTTGACATTTCTTTACTTTTTGTTAGTTTTTCGCGGGCTATTTCATGAGAGTGTTGCATTCTTGATTTTAGTTCATTGTAGTAGTCATCATAACTATAAAGGACTTCGGGGGATTTACTTAACGTTGTAGGCAATTCTGCTTTGTGACCAAAAAGGAGTTCGAAAGGAGTAAAGGAGGTGGAGATATGAGGAGTAGTATTATAAGTGAATGTAGCAAAAGGCATAAACTCATCCCAATTATTCATATCTTTGTTTATAAAACTTCTTAAATATTCGACAAATGTTCTGTGAGATCTTTCCAAACTGCCGTTACTTTGAGGATGGAAACTCGTAGTTTGAATTTTAGAAACTTTTAATAATTGACACGTCTTTTTAAATAAATCACTGAGGAAATTTGAACCCTGATCTGTCAATACATATTTGGGAATACCATACTGACAGATAATTTTTGTTGTAAAATGATATGCTAGCGTCTCAGCCGTTTGCTCTGGAATCGGTATAGCTAATGAAAATTTAGTTAGATCATCCATGAATGTTAGTAAATATTTATTGCCTTGGTCAGTTACATTTAGTGGCCCTACGATATCTAGAAATACCTTTTCAAATGGCTTAGATGAGGTGGTAGTAATTACCATCGGTAGTTTTGTTTTCTTACCAGTTTTATTTTTTTGGCAAATTTCACAAGAACGAATGAATTTTTTTATATGTTTAAACATGTTTTTCCAGCCATATTTTTCCTTTATTCGATTAAAAGTTCTATTAACTCCTTGGTGTCCACCTAGGGGACAATTGTGATACTCTTTTAATATGGTTTCTATTTCCTTTTGACTAAGGTCTTGATATACGTTGTTATGACAAATTGTGATTACTGCATTTGCTTCTCTGAAAATATAACGAAACATTATCCGAATAACGTCTAGTTTTAATCGCTCGTTTTTACATTCATCAGCTGAGAAGGCAAGGTCACTAATACCGTGTTCTGTTACAAAAGACTTTAAGTTCGTTAATGAATAAAAAATATCATCGTATTTTGTTTTTTGGAAATCTGATTCTTTTGTAATTAAATAAATAAAAAATCGATCATTGTGCTTTAAATATGCAATGTCGTGTAGCTTTCTATTTTGCGCTTTTAATTCGTGGTGATTATTATCGTATTTTTGGTGGTCATCAAATTCTTTACTCGCAAAGATAATTATACTGGGTTTGTCTACATTATTTACAACGTCGGTAATATTTTCAGAGACATCTATAATATTTTTATTTATGATAACTTTATTTTCGATCTCTTTTAGATATTGATTATAAGAGTTATTAGTAGATGCAGATCTAGTATTCATTTTATAAATCCGAGAAAGACTATCAGCATTGGAAATAAGTTTACCGGGTCGGTAAATAATCTTGTAATTGAATTCTTCGAGTTTAAGTCTGAAACGAGTTAGTCTTGAGGAAGGATTTGAATGTGAAAATAGAAAAGATAGCGGTTTGTGATCGCTGACGATTAGGAAGGGTTTATCACCCCATAGATAAGGTCGAAAGTGCTGCGTGGACCAAACTATACTTAAAATCTCACGTTCAATTGTCGAATAATTTTGTTCAGCCTTATTCAAAACTCGACTAGCGTAAGCAATAGGTCTATCTTCACCTAATTTTCCTTGAGATAAAACTGATCCTATCGCGTATTTACTCGCATCTGTTGTTAGAATAAATTCTTTTTCAAAATCCGGATATTGCAACACGGGAGGACTAATAAGTTTTTCCTTTAAGATAGAAAATGCTTCATCACAAACAGCGGACCATTCAAAAGGCACGTTCTTTTTTAACAAATTATTTAAGGGATAAGCGATTTTTGCGAAGTTTGGAATAAAACGCCGATAATAGGATGCTAATGCTACGAATGATTTTACTTGCTTTTCGTTTTTGGGAGTTGGAAAATTTTGAACGCATGAGACTTTAGAAGGATCTGGTTTTACACCGTCCTCAGAAATGATATGTCCGAGGTAATTAATTTCTTTCCTCAAAAAATTGCATTTTGCAGGCTGTAACTTAAGATTATGCTTCCTGAGAGCATTAAAAACATCTATAAGCTTTTTATTATGGTCTAAAAGAGAATTTCCAAAAACAACTATATCGTCTAGATAAACAAAACATTTGATTCCTTGTAAACCTGTTAAAACACTATTCATCAGGCGTTGAAAACATGCCGGTGTACCTTTAAGGCCCATTGGTAACCTTTTGTATTGGTAGTGACCCTTAAAAGAAAATGCTGTACACGGTTTGCTTTCCTCGCTAAGAGGAATTTGGTGGAACCCATTAGCTAGATCTACAACTGAAAAATATTTTGATTGTCCCAAATGATCCAGAATGTCAATTATATTTGGTAGAGGATAAGCGTCCGATTCTGTAGATTCGTTAAGTTTTCTAAAATCTACTACTAATCTAAATCGTTTTTGGTTATTTCCTAGTGATTTTCTGGGAACGATAAGAATGGGAGAGTTAAATGGCGAATGGCTAGGCTCTATTATGTCATCGTCTAACATTTGCTGAATTTGCTTATTTATTTCATTTTTCTGTTGTTCAGGAAGTCTATAGGGTTTTACAAAGATGGGTTTATTAGATTTAAGGGGAATAGAATGTTTGATGGCATCAGTACAAGTTAGTTTGTCTCCATCGAGATGAAATATGTCATTGAATGTTTTACAAATTTCTAGAATCGATTCTTTTTCCTCGGTGTTCATATGCGAAGTATCGATTAGTGACTCGATCCTTGCGATTCTTTCTCCATTGTTAGTATTTGTAATGTGAACAATATGATAGTCTTCTAGCTTATCGAAATCAAGATTTAAGTAATTAATTTGAACGTTCGACTCTGAGGAATTTATTATGCTAATAGTGCACATTCCGTCCTTAGGTTGGACGATACAATTGCCTATGTACACACCGGGTTTTATTTCTTTATTCAAACAAACTTTTGGTTCTTGAAAATTTACATAAATTCTTGCAAATAATTCAGTTCTAGGAGGAATGGTTATATTGTATGGACTCGTTAAGTCAAAAGAGAATTTATCTTTACCTACAGGAATGAATAACTTAGATAACTGATAATCGATGGAGACTCTAAACTTTGTTAAGAATTCTTTTCCTAATATACCATCTGTTAAAACTGAAAAACTGTTAGGAACTACGTGAAACTCGTGCTCAATAATAATGTCATTTAATTGTATTTTCGCATAACTGATGCCCATCGAAGTGATGCATTCATTTGTTATACCTTTAATTTTTATAGTTTTGTCAGTGTATACAATCGCATTGTCATCGAGACGACCAATTTTTATTACACTGATATCCGCTCCCGTATCTACTAGTAAATTAGCAAATCCGGTAGTGGTCAAAGAACAAGGAATTTTTACATACGACGAATTTGTAACGTCAGACATTTTGAAAATTTCTTTCGATATTTTTTTATTTTCTGCTATTTTTACAGAATCATTATTAGTGAAACATTTCTGAGCTTGAATGCTTGATTCATAATTGAATTTATTTATTTCGTTTGTAGATTGTGAGCGAAAATTATCGCTCGGACTTAGGTATGTTGGCACATCATGAAAATTTGAGCTAGATGTTGAATTAGAGCTTGAATTTGTGTGGAAAATGGGGCTTGATCTTGAATTAGAGCCGTCACACTGATTTTCATATGAATTTGAGTTTGAACTTAATGGATTAGAAATTAGCATTGAACTTTGACTAGACTGATTTATGGTCGTTTCTCTTAGGCCGTTTTTAAATTCTGGGCGCAAGAACTTTGGCCTCTGGATGTACTCGCGCCCTGTTCGTTTCCCTGCTGCTGGGATGATATAGAATCTGATTGATAATTTCGATTTCGATTTACGTTACCGTAGTTGGTACGTGCATTAATACTATAATTGTTATTGGAATTATTATATAAACGTTTCCGACATTCTTCAAGAGTATGTCCGAACTTCCTACAATATCGACACTGAGTTTGTCCTAAATTAATATTTCTCTCTACTTTTATCTGCTGATTTTGATTTGGTGTAGTATGTTTGGGATAAGAAGGGAAAGAAGGAGTTCGGTTTAGAAAACATTGATCTATAGTATGATTAGATTTACCACATTTACTACAATTCCTTTTATTAAAATGATTATTATTATTTGGGCGATTTTTGTGATTTAGTGTGGCATTTGGCGAATTCGACGATTTTATATTACGTTCCTCCTCACAAGCGGCTTCTACAGCATCTGTGAAACTTTGGAACCGACTAGCTTTTATTATTAATTGAACAGGTGGACGCAAACCATCCACAAATGCCTTAAGGGCTGATTTTTTATTTAAATTTTCTATGGTTGCTTTGGCAGCTATACCTTCGCTCGCTATACAAGCGTCGTTCAAATCTAGAGTTAAACGTTCAATTCTGTTTGCAAAATCTCTTATGGTCTCGTTAACAAATTGTCTAGAATTAAGGAGTTCTACTTGAATTTGAGCTATCGTCCTTCGCTCTAAGTACTCTTCTTGTAGTATAAGTTTCAACTGAGGCCAATCATCATAAACCTTATATTTTAATAAATTGTAGGCTTGACCTATTAGTTTAGCTTTCAATATATTTAAAAACATTTGTTGATTAGCCCGTGTTGTCGCAGTTTCCCAAACAACATCGCAACATGATAGAAATTTATGTAAGTTAGCTCTATTCCCATCGAATTCTGGGATCATTTTAAATGCAAAGTCTACAGAGAAAGCCATTATTGCGTTGTCGTTTTCTTCTTCAGTGTCTAAAAATTCGTCATTTACTAATTCTTCATCGGACATCAGATAATAATTTTCATAAAATTGACAACATTAAATTTTTCAGCATGGATAAACGATGGGAAAAAATGTTGCAGAAAAAAGTAATAACCTTGTTACACAATGTCCAAAAGAAAAAAAAAAAGTTTACCTTATGATTTTTTTCCCCACGGGTCACTCTCGCACAATTCACCTACCGGCACTACGCACAGAGCACTCACAGATTGTCCAGTAATTCCAATGGAAAGGGATGCAGACTGTAGGCTACCCTGATGAATCAGGATTATCAGGAACTTGAAGCGGAATCTCTGGATGCGGCTTTAAGATGCGGTAGTTCGGAAATAACTACTACTGGACAACTTTCTTCCAAGGTTGCACAAAACAATACAATTTCCAATGGATTTCAAAATTTTCTTCCTTCACTTTTAGCACTTAACTCATTAAATACGACGATAATTGGAGGTACTTTTACAATGTCCCAAAACTCGAACTTCAAAGTTTAACAAAGAACTCTTCTGAAGATATTCCGGCTT
Source organism: Galerucella calmariensis (assembly GCA_910591675.1). NCBI lineage: Eukaryota > Metazoa > Arthropoda > Insecta > Coleoptera > Chrysomelidae > Galerucella > Galerucella calmariensis. Next base: position 1,890 of record CAJUYG010008213.1, on the reverse strand, counting down.
GGTTTAGACACAAAGTAACCCCACACCTGACACCATTTATGTTGTATTCTCGTGAGCTGGGCAAGTCAAACAAGATTGTCAGAAGAAAACCCTTTATTGGTTTAAATTGTACAATGTAAACCCGACAAGGAATGTGCGAAAAATGACCCAGATTGCTGCCCAGCTTTCTGTTTTATAGAACATGTAAATCATGTGATCGAAGCATCTAGAATTTTAAGTTAAGCCAATGAAATTATGACAACTTTACTAATACTGACCAATGAGACAAAAGCGCAAATGTTAGTGTTTCTATGAACTAGATATGAAAACAGAAAACTCAGCTAATTACGAAATAAAACCTTTTATGAAATATATTATGTAGAAATATAAAGAATGCTAAGAATGTGATTAATATTAATTATTAATAGAACAATAGAAATAAAATAAGAACAATACCTCGAAGAGGGTGTAAAGTTAGGGCTTTACAACAATTAAAAGATTTGAAAGACAATAGATTAAATTTAACACATAAACCAAACTCCAAACTTAGTATTTTACAACATTTATAAAAATTTTTAATAAAGGTATCCTGCAGCTGCTTCTTTTTTTACTGTTTTAACCTCGTCAATCCAAAAAATACGCGTTATTTAAAGATCAAAATTTAAGATTTAGTGGCCCTATTATTCTGGTGGCTAATGAGTATAATTAATTGAATTTGTCATAAATATCTGCTAGATTATCAATAAGTATCACAAAATTACTAAGATGCTGGATAAAAACTGTGAATTGATTCATTTTAAAAATTCAAGTTTATTTTTTACTTACCTTTTCAAATTTATATCCCGAACATTTTTCGAAATAATTAACATTTAAAAATAAACCTTTGTGATAAAGAATCCTATTAATTGAAATATATATTTCTCTAATTCCCCCTGTATAGCTTAAAATAAAATAAGCTTTTCAAACTGTTCTGGTATCTACCGGTCTCGTTATTGACAACAAAAGCGAGTCGTAAACATAATTTATGAGAGCGGCGTCCGTTTGGAACAGCAACTTGAATCAAACCGCCCTGGAGTGAAATCTGTAATCTTTGGTTATGATTAAACGCAATAAAAGAAAACAAAAACGGTGAGTATGTCTTTGTTGAATCGTATGATAAGACTGCATTTGACGATACCTGTTATTTCTTAAAAATATATCGAATTCACTCCACACTGTATATATTCTGCCAAGTATTATAAAAACTATATAGATCGTGAACGGTTGTTTGTTATGACGCTGACCCAGTTTCTTGAACATTACTACTTGTCACAATCATTGATTGTTGTTTAGCTCTTTTGTTTTAAACGCTATTAGCACGTGGGGAAGTAATTGTGGATCTAACTAGAAACCAGAGGAGGATCGAGTGACAACTTCTCCTATTCCATGTAGTTTTTGATATTTGGATTATCGTTTAAAAATTAATTTTGGTAAAAGAATTTTCTTTTTTATAAAATTATCTAACTTGGTTGACCTGCGAAAAGCTACGTTACTTTCTAAATTGGATTGGAGCATAAAAAGAAATTAACCTTAATTAAAAAACTTTTAATATAGTTATATAGAATAGAAAATTGGTTATTTTATCAGCTTTATGTCGGTGATTGCGTTCTAAATATTCAATAGAAGTGGCATTGAATTTCATTAATGAAAGTTCAGGCCGAAAAAAATTGTAATTATGCTTTTGAAAAACGAACTAAGTGTATTGGCAAAGATTACAGAATAAAAATATAAGATGTTTCACTCGTTCGAATTTATCGCGTAAAGCACCGATGCCGCTGGTGACTGTCTGGTGACTTGGATGGTACAGTCGCTACGTCCTTACTTGCATTTAATTTGGCATATTATACGGGACGTCGCCCGTCGAGCGCTGTT
>CAJUYG010008212.1:0-10066 GCA_910591675.1 Galerucella calmariensis | reverse complement strand
GGATGAAATTTGACACATGACTTGAAATTAAGTAATTTGATTGGTTAGTATATTCAGTAAAAAATTATCAGAATAATATTTAATAAACATCATTTGACATTTAGTATACTTTTACTATTTCAAGTGCCTGGCACATAGTCCAGTTATGACAGACGTCATGGAAAACGGATTTTATACTGTACGAGCTATATATTTTTATTTCTCAGTTCAACTTCACTATTTATCATCCCCTTTATAACCGCTATTAAACTATAAAGAATAGCAAAATTCTCTCCTATCGAATTCGTGTCACATTTTTCGGATTTTCCACATAACCGAACATCGGGTCGAATGTTACTAATCAAAAAGATCTTCCCTATAATTTAGCTACGTCGCTTCCTTTCTTTGTAGGTTAATTCTTCTCCGTTCCGTACGTACATTCAGAGGGAATATTTAAATGAAGTCAAAATATATATTCTATGAGTCAACAGAATCTCTAACAAACTTTTGTATCTTCAAGTTTCAAATATTTTCACTTGTAGTAAATTTCAACTATCAAAAACATAAAATTTAACTTGAAGTGAGATAATTATGTAGCTTTTTGGATATATAATTTGTTAATAGTGTCTTTATACTTGATAGAGCTGCAGGCTTAGCAAGTACGTACAAGATGTATGTATTCTTTAAAATTCACCTCCCTAACATAGACTGCATATCGGATTCACCCACAGATCAGATATTCAAGTAGATTTGTTAGACAACGTAGGGTTTTCTTTTCTGTACCTCAACCATAGTTTCCACCGGGCAATATCAGTGCATGTAGCTAATTCAAGAGCTTAGCTTAACAAATTATCAGTGAAAAGCGGATAATTCAAAAAATCCTCCATATATTCAATTGGTACTTCTCAATATTTTGAAGCCTGAAAGTAATGAAATTGTTCTTCCATAGTTTATAAAATAAACTCTTTATTTTTCCTTTTGAATATTGGGATGCTGTTCTTTATCCTTAATTACTCTCAGGCCTCACTCTAACTCTACTTCTCTCAACTTTAACTTGACAGTATTCAATATTCTAATGCTCTATTTGTTACCTCTAAATCTTAACAAACATAATCTGTACGAAATGGATTTGAGAACAATATAACAAAATACTTCTTTGTGCAGCTACGACCTAATATCAATAAAAGATTTTATCCCCCTATCTAGAAAAAGAAAAATAATCGAGCCATTTCCACTCGAATGATCTTTCCGCATATTACCTTCGAATCCCACTCCTGAAAATTATTTACACTAACCTTTAATGAATACATTTTGTTTCCGATGATTTTGATCTTTTTAATCCTATCGACGGGCAGTCTTTTACTATTTTTTCGATCTCAATTGGGCCACATAGAGACAGTCACGTGGCGCAAGTGTAAACCCTCTTGTTGTCGGAGAACGTGTGTTGCTGATTAATACGTATTCAGGGTGTTTAAAGGTCGCACGTAGCTGCAAAATACAGTGTGAGGAAAGTTGAATTTTTTAGTACACTATTCTCCACACAAAATCGCATATCTTCTTAACGAGGGTTGTCTTTTATATTTTTTGAGAGAGCATCATATTTTTGAATAGATCAGGCTTTTACTTGATGTAGATCCATAGTAAGTTATGAAATCAAACAATTTTATTTTGTTAAATCTACATTGTATACAACGTTGGAAAAAGCTACTGTGTTAGCGAAACGCGTCACTTTATGTTTAAATACAATGTAGATTTAACAAAATAAAATTGTTTGATTTCATAACATCATATTTTTGTTCAACACCTCATTGTCTCAGAATAGCTCATAAACATAACTCGACGTTTGGTGATGAAGTTCCACCAAAAACAGAAAATTGCTGCAAGAAAAACGCAAGGTGCGTAAACAGAATAAATTGCCTTAGATCGACGATAGCTAAACAGCGAATGATATTTGGAATTTCGCACAATTTTTAACGCGGCATCACAAAGCAGAAACCGACCTTTAAAAAACCGCCCCAGTTGCGTAAGCGTATTGATACGATCCGGAGTCGAGTTGTGGCGGTATCGCAAAAAATACGATCGCGAATGCCGTAGCTAGTGCGTGCGTACGTTCCCCATCGCTTTTTGTATTTTTTTCCGCTGCTATGTTCAGAGCAGGAGTTGCTGAATAGTCTCTCAGGACTGTTTAAATTCACTAAATACAATCAACGGTAAATTCTTCATTGTTTCACGGACAACAAAAAGGAAAATATTATCATTAATTTCTTCGTCATTTCACTGATTTATTTTTTGTGTCGCACATTAAAGTTTGGAGAAGCAGACCCAAGTAACACATTTCATTTACCAAGCAAATAATGCTAGATCGAAGCATATACTTCAGAAAAAATGCTGAAGCTTGGCATATTCTTAGCATTATTTTATAGAACAATTTCAGCATTCCTTAAAAGATGTCCTATCTTTTTTAAGACTAAATATTGCAGCCAAGTAGCAATGATTGCTAGTGAGTCATGAAAAGTTGCCAAAAAATAGAAACAATGGCTTTAAAAAATGTCAAAAAAAATTAATAGCCAAATTGGAATTTAGTGTGGTCATAAAATGTATTTAAGTGCTTCAATTAGTGCCATTTAAAAGCAATAGTATGAAGCTTTGTATTGGAATTAATTTGGATTTTAAATGGAAATTAATTCCACAAAAACTGCCACAGTATTGCTAACCTTTATGTGATTGTAAATCTCAATTCAGTAAAAGGCTTCATGATATTTCAGAAATCTAAACTACGGAAATTTGGGCGGTGCGTATTACAGGCGTGTAAATAAAAGAAGTAACGCAGCTGAAACTAACAATGAAGTAACTATAGACACAGAAGATCACCTTCCTGGTTCTTGAACCACGTCTCTTTATTGTGCCTATTACCACTACGTCCTGGTGGAAAGTATGTTGTTGCTGTTGTTACCATGCCTCAGGAAGAACACACAGCATTTTCTCTCCTCATTCTTAGGTCTCAATAACTTTAAAGGTGTTCATTTTTCATTAGAAAATAATTTTAAAATATGATCTACAAAACAATCTATTACTAAAAACATGACCCCACAATAATCTTCTTTCTCCTTAACTTTATAATTTTTAAAGCTTCCACAAAGCAATATAAACAGCTATCTAGCTTTAAATTCCATAAAGCTTCGTATTGGTATAGAAAAATGCTTATTAAATACAATAAAGACATGGCCGAACCGTTTGCCAACGATAATAAGCAATGTTGCCATAGTTTTTATATCTATATATTAATAGGTATATGATACTATTTTTATATAAAGAATATGCAAATAATCTAGTTCAGAAAATTATTTGTTTTCACACTGGGATAGAAATTTTAGAAAATTCAATCAATCCAACTAAAAATCCTTTAAAAAACTTTGATTTCAATTAGATGTATATAATTCATTGATAAGTATCAAAATTAAATATGACAACACCGTAATTCATAATGAAACAATTTAATTTATAAAGTATATTTTGCTCACATCACTGGCCCCTTTGTTTTCAAGAAATATCATACTCACATTTTACATTTTACAAGTAAGGTTTGTATAGAGATTTCTAATGGTTCACAATGATATTTTCCAGTTTAAAAACAATAATAATTGTCATAATATATTGAAGGAAAGATTACATTTGGCGATGTTGGTTTTTGTGAACACTTACATAACTGTTGGCATACATTTCCAATATAAATCCAAGATTTATCCAAAACAAAAACTCCCTTACATTCTCACGAGGAATTTTTAACTGCGCATGATTCAAAGCGTAGAAAGCCATATCTGGACTAAACGACTGCTTCTCAATATCGCTTTGACAGCCAATGATGGCCATCAAATTCTAATAAAATGCTCTTTTGGTGCCAATTATGGCTATTTAGGCCTACAGGTTGAATTGCTTATAAGCTATAAAATCTACTTTAAGGCCAAACCGCGCGCTCCCTTTAGGCAGCGATTACGTAATGAATGCGACATGTAGAAGCTTTAGTGGACGGTTTTAATTGCCTATTAGCTTCAATAGTGACAAAAAAGTCGATTGTAAATCTACTCAGATGCTTATTGTGTTACTTGGGAGTGTCACAATTGCAGAATTTTTCAAAAATGAGTTGATGATGTCAAATTATTCCTAAAGCTCAACTCTAACCGGTACAACAAAAACAGAATTGTATCTCGTCCCATATGCACTAGATAGCGGATATATCTTATGGTCGTTAACAGCTGATACCGTTGCAAAACTAGTCATAATGGCGAATGGATGTCAGTGAGTATAAGGAAAAACAACACACCTATATAAAGCAAGCGTACACTTTCCTATTTCTTGGAGAAAGAAAGGAGACCTTTTCAACTTAATTAACACTTATTTTGTTAAAAACAATTATGAACCTTTTTAAACCAAATACTTTGTTTCAAAATTTTGGGTCCTTTCAAGTTTATTTTCCATAAAGTACAGATTCAACCATGATTTTGTCTTTTAATGCCTTTTTTTCATCGTAACTCAAAAAAATATTGAAGAAACAATGACACTTTTTCCAAAATTTCCTTTTCAATATAACTTTTCAAAACTGTTTTATAATAAAAATAATAATGATAATATTGCTTCTCAATGCTTCTACATCATCAAGTTGTCTAAAGAAATGTCCTCTATACACAAAAAACATTGAAGTTTTCAAGAGGAACAAGAAATGTATCAAAAGTGAAACTAACAGTTACCTTTTCAATTATTCAAGGCTCAATGTTCATCTCAGCACCAGCACCATATTTCCATTAACCATCACTAAATACCGAAATCGACCATTTCCATTTACCGACCGGCGATTGCCACCACATTTATCTCTAAGTCAAAGGCATACATCACATAACTTTCCCTATGATGAGTCCACTACGTTAGAGCAGCCTCGAGCCAGTACCTGAGTTTATAGACTAAATGATTTATCTATAAAAACCGGTTGTATGTCTTATTTGAAATAGATTACATTTCGAGTACTGTATAAATACACCTCAAATTATAATTTACTATAATAAATAATTCATATAATTAGGTTAGTATAGGGAAAAAGAGCTGTCCTTGCAGTCTCAGAAAATGGAAAAATTAACACCTTTAAAAATGACTTGGAATTACTTAATAATATAGGTTCGTTCCAACCAACAGTAATTTACAGTAATATTACTAATACACATGCGCAGTTGAAAAAAATCGTTCCAACCACCTGAAATTACTGGTTCAGAACTCTCGATTACTATCAGTTCTCTGTTCCATCCCGTTTGTGGACCAGTAAAATTACCGTTCAAAAGATTCTTGCTCGATAGCGAGTATCGACAGTTCTGAAATTAAGAAACATGCGCAGTGGCAACATTTTTATCTTAAACTGTCAAATTTATTTTTTATGGAAAGTTTAAAGGATATGAAAGTGAGTTTTTAGTTTTTGAACTGTTTTGAAAATAGTGTGCACATTTTCTTACTGACTGCTTCTTTGTGTAGTAGTTGATAAAATAAAAAAGGGAAGAATGGAGTCCGAAACCACATTATATTGTACTGAATTGCTTCTACTCATGATATAATTGAAAAATGGTCGAAATAGAACATACATATTATAATTTTTCTATTTACCTACATTATTATCAAAGTTACAAATACTTCTATTATTGTGATATTTTGATATAGGTAATATTATTAGTATTAAGTTTCACTAATTTGATATTTTTAGATTGAAAGTGTCTATTTTGGTTTTTATAAGTTTGTTGTATTTATTTTTATGTATTTTCAAGCCTGGAGGCTTACAACTAAATTGTCTTGTTTTTATACTTTCATTTTCTGATTAATGTTAATACAATAAAATATATTCTCAATGATATTAAAATCAATTGTTCAGGGCAAAGTATTCACAGCAGCATCCCTATCAACAATAACTACTAAACTAGTTTGAAATTTCTCTCACGCATGCGCATTAAATAGTTCAATTACTGGTTACGTACGATAACAGAATTGCTGGTTGGAACGAACCTAATATATTTAATTTCAAAAATTAATTATAAATTTGTAGTAATTACTTTAAAGTATTTATTGTCTCAAGGAAAGGTATGTGATCAGATTTTCCACTTCATACATAAATACATCAATTTGAAAATTTGACCCTTATAAAGTTAGCAGAGCCACTTGCAAATAAATCGATGAAACCTATTCCAATAATTGTCGAATAATTGTCGAGAATTTGTCGTGAAAAACACGTAAAATGTCATTATACTTATACGCTGGTGCAAAAAATGCAAAATTTCTTCAAAAACCAGGAATTTCCAAGAAAAAGGTATATATATGCTAGAAAGAATGGATTTTTTGCGTTTTTTTACGTCAGATGGATTTCGACAATTACTCGTAACAATTTTGATGCTTTTTGATATTTATCTATGGGTGGCACTGCTAACTTAATATTAAGTTAGCAGAGCCACCCCCTATAAAAAAAACTAGGAGCGCGACAAATTTTTTACGTTCACGACAAATTCTCGACAATTATTCGACAACTATTGGAATATACTCGTAATTCATCGATTTATTTGCAAATGGCTCTGCTAACTATATAGGGGTGAAAATTTGTGTAACCACAACAAAAATCCACGTCTGCTTAAACTTTGTAAAAAATGAAAATGTTGAGAGTTAGAAACACCCAAAATCATTCGCTTTTCTTCTGAGTTATCTGGAACAGTATTTTTTGATATACCTAGTGATTTTTGGAAGTGTCTTAGTATCTAAAAAATCATAATTTTCTCGCGTCGAAGTATGTTGTTCGACGATCTCGTTCTCCAGGTTTTTTTCAAAGGAAGAGCATGCAACTAACAGTTTATACAAAAAAAATGTCAGAGTTCGCAATGATTCTACAACTTTAATAAAAAAATGAATCAATAGATTTCTCTAATATTTAAAATTTCTGATGGCTACTATGCAAAATTTTTCTTAAGCTACATGCCAAGACTGAATAATTGTTTTCTATTCAAGAAAAAAAAATGAGATTTCTCATATCTAATAATTTTCAATCTGAGCTTAGTTCTGTAAACTTTCTATTACAATTTAACGAGATTACCATGTTCACTCCTGGTTGACCTATTGACTCAAAAAATGATACTACGCTGAAAAAAAGAACCGCAAACAAAATGTACCTAAAAATGACCATTTTTTGTGATAATAGTGGACGGGGTTTAAAATATTCTGTATATTTGTAAATTATTAAAAGTAAACCAGCCTATACGAAAAATGTGAAAGGAAAAACAAATTCCAGGCATACTTATTGAATAACAAAAATAGAAAATATATTGGAAAAATTAAAAAAATATAATTATAAAATAACTAGTTTATGAATGATTCATAATCTCAAATCAAAAAATCGCAAAATAGTAATAATTTTCCATAATACAAAAAAATTTATTAATAAAAATATCTTAGTAACAGAAAATCAAAAATAATTTATATTAACTATATAGAAGTTCAAAAGAGAAAATATTGAAAACTGCATGCTTTTATGAAGTCAGTCTTTTTCATAAATATTTCTATTTTTGTTATTCGTCACCACATTCACCTACCTTTGGCAAATCGCATTTTTAGAGTCGAAAAGAGCGTTAAAATCTGCAAAAAAAGAAAACACATGAAAGTAATATAATATAATATCATTTGATAAAGAATAATACACTCTTATATCGGTCTATTATGTAATATTATTACTTTTTCAAGGGGTCTAAAGCCATGCGCTCCCTAATATTACTTGGAATATTACATACAAGTGGCAAAGAACAATAACAAATATTCAGAGATGTTAATTTTGATTCTAATTTAACTGTTTAAAAGAAATCTAAGAGATCTAAGAAACCTGATCCTTCTGCATGTGTGGTGGTACTGTTATCGACCTTTTAAAACCTTTTCCTAAGTTAACAACTTTCCTAACATATTAATTGTTGTGAATTAATTTTATTATCTGCTTTTTATCGATTCTTTTATTAGAAATAAAATTTTTAATAACAAAGTAGAAATATCACAAAAACTATTCAGCTTGGGTAATGGAAATACTCAATCAATTTTGAAGTATAGTAGAGTAACTTTCATTTGCCGATATAAAATACAGGGTGATCCATTTAAAAAAATTGTGAAACCAATGTATTCGAGTTTGGGCTCGCCCTGTATACGGTTTCTCAGATATCGAATCAGTTCGATTGAATTGTAGTACTAGACGACTATCACAGACGTATGGCTATGAAAGATTAATTTTAAATTGTGCAGTTTAAAGTATACAGGGCGTTGAAGTAATTACGATTTACAGGAACAAGTGGTCAGAACTTTTTAAATACGCTGTATAACCCATTACAATATTATATCATTGTAATAGCGAAGTAAAGCAGAATTCAAATTTGAAGTAAAATACAGGGTGTCGCATTTGAACAGGGTGTCGCATTTGAAAAAATATAACTTTGATCTGTCACGGCGTTCTGGAACACGCTGTACAATTGCGACTAATTTTAAAATATGAGCTTCTAGGCTGGCTACAATCAGTCAAAATTTCATTCAAATATCTTCAACTGTTTACAAGATATTGGACTTTATCGCACTAATGAATCACCCTGTATATTATAACTAATAAAATTGACAAATTCATACTTCTTATTTCAAGTACCTGTCACATATTTTATAAAATTTTATTATTATCAATACTGTCAATGTACTTCTTCTTATTCTACAATTAGAAAGGCCTCAGCTAGCAGGGTCATCCGGCCAGTATATGCAAAATATTCAGAAGGTGGCACAACAATTAAGCACAAAGACACAAAAATAATTAATACGGTAACACTAATTAATTATTTAAAACATTAAGAACTTAACAAAACAGCGATTTATTAGATTGTAAAAGATTTTCAGAAGACAAAACCATTCCCTAGATGGACAACGAGCGTTTTGCAAGTTTTTACGCTCGGCGAGCGTAAAGTAACTCTCCTCAAGAAACGTCAACTTTTCGTTGTAAATGGCAAGCGAAAAAGCCTACTTTTCAATGTGATTGTAGAAAAAAAATATTATGTAGTTGCCTGGTTTGCCAATTTTGACGTTACTCGTTAATTGTTTAGACTTGTCAGTTTGCACTGAAAGCATTGTTAGTTTTTTAATTTATTATGACTTTTGTTTCGGAAATAGAATTCAATTTTCTAAATATACTACCAGAAATGGTAAATAAAGCTGAGGAAACCTTGAATTTATTACCAGTAAATCTAAAAAGAGATATGAAGAAATATATCATGTAAAGATATTTATTTTTTTGTTTAATAAAACTGATATACCTAATGCATTCCAGTCATCATAGACATTCTCAAGTTCATAAACGGGACAGTACAAAAAGTATAGTATTTCAATTGTCGAGAACATTGTTACTTTCGTCACTCGTAAAACAAACTAGATAAAAATCCTATATTTTATAAATAATAAATAATACAACAGCTATAATAACATTAAAAATGTATATATTTTGTTATTACCTGAATTACATCAAAACTATATACGTTCACTATTCAAATTACTAACACAATATATACAAATATCTTTTAAAAATATTACTAATGCTCGACCGAGTTTTTTCTAGGCAAAAAACACTGGCTGTTTACAGGTTTACTGGATTTTTATTGGCGCTAGATAAGTGAGTCGATATATTGAGGTATTTAGTCGACAGATATTATTTAAATATACGAGGAGTATTGAAAATAATTTTAATTTTATACAAGGACGGCTTCAATTGAAATATAGGAAAAGAGTAAGTTTTAAGTATAGAACGTTTGAATTATTTTTGAAGGGAAGGGTATTATTATAATGAAATTATAAAAACAATGCTATACGAAATATTAAGGAACATATATTTGTTCCAATAGATTGTTTGTATGTGGTACACATAAAAATAAGGACAAAGATCAATTTAAAAAAAAAATGCATTGAAAGTAGACATGTTTCGTGAAAAACGTTTCGGGAAAAGGAAGGAGTGTTCATTCTACAGGGTGTTTCATTGGGAAATGGGCATACGGTAAGGGTAGGTAGA
>CAJUYG010008211.1:0-10066 GCA_910591675.1 Galerucella calmariensis | reverse complement strand
CATTTAATTTGGCATATTATACGGGACGTCGCCCGTCGAGCGCTGTTATTTTAGAACGGGGTTTATTGGTTGTTCGTGTTTTATATTTATGTTGTATAGATTTTTTAAATTTATTAATTAATTGTTGAAATGAGCAAAAAGTCATATTAATATTTTTCTCTTTAATAGCAAAGCTTAAACACTAAATATTTTGTAATATTTGCTAATACAAAATTACGGATTTATTTTTATAATAAGGATATTATGTAAACAAGTATATTAAGCAAGAAAACACAAAAATTCAATTATATAGCTAACCAATGGGAAATTGGTAAGTTCCTTTTGAACGAATTTACTAAATTTTCTTTTCATCATCCATGTAATCAATTTCCTTTCAAATATTATGCAAGTCTCTATACCAGAGTCCGTATATATTTTACTCTCAAACATTTTCTTCTGTAGGGATAGTGTACAACCATGAGTTTGCTTGGGCTAATTGTATAAAAATAGGATAAGTTACAAACAATATTTTTTTATTACAAGTTTTTGGAATGGATAATGAAGGTACAAATAAATTTGCTTCACAACCACCGTGTAAGTGCACTAATAATATAGGTTTTTTCTGTTCACAAACATAATTATTTCCTACAGTAATTTTACAGAAGGCGAGTTCCAAGTCACTTAACATAATATAATGTTGCTTTATAGCATCGATACATAAATTGTTACTTTCTGGCACAATAAATGCGTATCGGTTTGAAGAAACTTGAGTAGGTAGACTGGAAATTTTATAAATTCCGTATTCTCTTGGAGTTATCAAAGGAACATACAAAACAAACGTTACTTTATTATTATAAAAATAAACATTAGTTTCTGTTAATTTGAAAAGAACATGTGTATTTTCCAAAATAGGACTGACAGGAAAACTTAACCCGTCCATATAATTTTGTAAATTACTCAAATGTTTTATAAGCTCTACCGGACTGATTATTAGAGGATGTAATTTTTCTTCTAGAGATTTTTGAATTATATTTAATAGATTATCTTGGTGTGACTTGAAAATCGTTTCTATAAATGAAAAAAGTGAAAAAATTTCAGTAATTTTCATATTTATTTCTAAATTATAATTTTTTTGAGTTTTGGTTAGCTACAAATTTGTTAATAAAATTACCTGTTATATCTAACTTATTTTCTAATAGGTTTGTTCTATTTAAGAACCAAGAGTTACTATCTAACAGAGTACTTCGTACGATTGACGTTTGCTCTTTTAGTAGTTTTGTTAAATGATTTTGGTTATTTTTTAATTTTTGTATTTGCGAATCAAAAAATTTGGCGTCTTCCTCGTCTAAAGTTCCAAATAAGGTCTTTGAAACTGAACCAATAATATTTAGCAAACCTCTTTTTATTCTAGATCGGGATTGTACATCCGCGCCTAGCATTTCCATAATTATTTTATCGTTAACATTAATATTTTTAAGGAAGTATTCAGTAGTTTGCTTCAAGGAATCACATTCGTTATTTTCTAAACCGCGTGATTCGGCTAATTTACAAAATTTTTCCAATACCTTTCTGTAATATAAAATCGTTTTGTATTCGCTGTGATAATTAATTAAGTCTAAATAAACAACTAACTTCCATTTATCGGTGTAAAGATTTAAGTTACCAATATTCTCGTAGTACAGTCCTGGACTTGAATTTATCAAGGTATTATTATAATAGTCACTTGAAAACACCATCAGTGGCAGGGTGGTCAAAAGAACTGAAGGCAAATTCATGGCCTAAAAATAATTAAAAAAAAATTTTTTTTTTTTAGCATAATTAATTTGAAATAAGTTCCTTAATTACTAAATTAATGATTTTATCTAAAACTATACTAAAACAAAATTAAAATGTGTAATACTTTCAATTTCAAAACTTGCAGGCAAAATTTTTTTTTTTTTTTTTTATTCTGAAAAGAGTTTTTCCTACAACCACTATGCAAAACACGCTTTTCTACACAAATTTTTATGCGCAAAGCAGGCCTTTCCTAATTCTTTTGATAGCCGTTGGAAAAGTAATGCGAAAAGTACACGCTATGGCACTTTTCCGCACCGAAATGTCAAACAAAGCTACCTATGACCTGTCAACTTATTTTGACAATTCAACCTAATAGTGTATTTCTTATTTGTGTACAATTTTTAAATTAAAACCAAAAGTACCTAAGTAAACTATTATTTATTTCATTATCAATTTTAATTAATTATAAAAACAATTTAAGGAATTATGAACCAAGATCAAAATAACTTATTTTTTGAGCTGTCCAATTCGGACATTGAAAATACTCCTCCATATATTATTGAAAAGGCTAGAACTGCAACCGAAAATTTGTTACCTGAGGTTTCAATACAAATTTATTCAAATTTTACAATTAATTATACATTCAACTGATTTTTCTATTTATTTTCATATTGTATTAAAAGTTTAAATAAAATAACTATATAAATGACTGTATTTCTTTCATTAATAAATGTGTTTGTAGAAAAAATATTGTGTGCAACTTGTACGCAAATCACTTTTCCTACTCGCTAGATTTGCGGCACTCGCCTTACGGCTCGAGCCACAAACTTCTGCGCTCGTGGGAAAAGTGACGCTTTGCGCACTTGTTGTAGAAACTACTATTAATCTATTCATGTGAACTTTAACTAGTTTTTTGTTGATTTTTATTGTACAATTTACATCCGAATCGATGGATATGACCTCGTAAGGTCCTTTGAATAGAGGCTGCAACTTTTTGGTTTTTCCTACTATGACAGATTCATTTTTAAGGAGAACTTTATCACCTACATTTATATTGAGAGGATTAATATTTTTATCATAGTATTTTTTTGACATTTCTTTACTTTTTGTTAGTTTTTCGCGGGCTATTTCATGAGAGTGTTGCATTCTTGATTTTAGTTCATTGTAGTAGTCATCATAACTATAAAGGACTTCGGGGGATTTACTTAACGTTGTAGGCAATTCTGCTTTGTGACCAAAAAGGAGTTCGAAAGGAGTAAAGGAGGTGGAGATATGAGGAGTAGTATTATAAGTGAATGTAGCAAAAGGCATAAACTCATCCCAATTATTCATATCTTTGTTTATAAAACTTCTTAAATATTCGACAAATGTTCTGTGAGATCTTTCCAAACTGCCGTTACTTTGAGGATGGAAACTCGTAGTTTGAATTTTAGAAACTTTTAATAATTGACACGTCTTTTTAAATAAATCACTGAGGAAATTTGAACCCTGATCTGTCAATACATATTTGGGAATACCATACTGACAGATAATTTTTGTTGTAAAATGATATGCTAGCGTCTCAGCCGTTTGCTCTGGAATCGGTATAGCTAATGAAAATTTAGTTAGATCATCCATGAATGTTAGTAAATATTTATTGCCTTGGTCAGTTACATTTAGTGGCCCTACGATATCTAGAAATACCTTTTCAAATGGCTTAGATGAGGTGGTAGTAATTACCATCGGTAGTTTTGTTTTCTTACCAGTTTTATTTTTTTGGCAAATTTCACAAGAACGAATGAATTTTTTTATATGTTTAAACATGTTTTTCCAGCCATATTTTTCCTTTATTCGATTAAAAGTTCTATTAACTCCTTGGTGTCCACCTAGGGGACAATTGTGATACTCTTTTAATATGGTTTCTATTTCCTTTTGACTAAGGTCTTGATATATGTTGTTATGACAAATTGTGATTACTGCATTTGCTTCTCTGAAAATATAACGAAACATTATCCGAATAACGTCTAGTTTCAATCGCTCGTTTTTACATTCATCAGCTGAGAAGGCAAGGTCACTAATACCGTGTTCTGTTACAAAAGACTTTAAGTTCGTTAATGAATAAAAAATATCATCGTATTTTGTTTTTTGGAAATCTGATTCTTTTGTAATTAAATAAATAAAAAATCGATCATTGTGCTTTAAATATGCAATGTCGTGTAGCTTTCTATTTTGCGCTTTTAATTCGTGGTGATTATTATCGTATTTTTGGTGGTCATCAAATTCTTTACTCGCAAAGATAATTATACTGGGTTTGTCTACATTATTTACAACGTCGGTAATATTTTCAGAGACATCTATAATATTTTTATTTATGATAACTTTATTTTCGATCTCTTTTAGATATTGATTATAAGAGTTATTAGTAGATGCAGATCTAGTATTCATTTTATAAATCCGAGAAAGACTATCAGCATTGGAAATAAGTTTACCGGGTCGGTAAATAATCTTGTAATTGAATTCTTCGAGTTTAAGTCTGAAACGAGTTAGTCTTGAGGAAGGATTTGAATGTGAAAATAGAAAAGATAGCGGTTTGTGATCGCTGACGATTAGGAAGGGTTTATCACCCCATAGATAAGGTCGAAAGTGCTGCGTGGACCAAACTATACTTAAAATCTCACGTTCAATTGTCGAATAATTTTGTTCAGCCTTATTCAAAACTCGACTAGCGTAAGCAATAGGTCTATCTTCACCTAATTTTCCTTGAGATAAAACTGATCCTATCGCGTATTTACTCGCATCTGTTGTTAGAATAAATTCTTTTTCAAAATCCGGATATTGCAACACGGGAGGACTAATAAGTTTTTCCTTTAAGATAGAAAATGCTTCATCACAAACAGCGGACCATTCAAAAGGCACGTTCTTTTTTAACAAATTATTTAAGGGATAAGCGATTTTTGCGAAGTTTGGAATAAAACGCCGATAATAGGATGCTAATGCTACGAATGATTTTACTTGCTTTTCGTTTTTGGGAGTTGGAAAATTTTGAACGCATGAGACTTTAGAAGGATCTGGTTTTACACCGTCCTCAGAAATGATATGTCCGAGGTAATTAATTTCTTTCCTCAAAAAATTGCATTTTGCAGGCTGTAACTTAAGATTATGCTTCCTGAGAGCATTAAAAACATCTATAAGCTTTTTATTATGGTCTAAAAGAGAATTTCCAAAAACAACTATATCGTCTAGATAAACAAAACATTTGATTCCTTGTAAACCTGTTAAAACACTATTCATCAGGCGTTGAAAACATGCCGGTGTACCTTTAAGGCCCATTGGTAACCTTTTGTATTGGTAGTGACCCTTAAAAGAAAATGCTGTACACGGTTTGCTTTCCTCGCTAAGAGGAATTTGGTGGAACCCATTAGCTAGATCTACAACTGAAAAATATTTTGATTGTCCCAAATGATCCAGAATGTCAATTATATTTGGTAGAGGATAAGCGTCCGATTCTGTAGATTCGTTAAGTTTTCTAAAATCTACTACTAATCTAAATCGTTTTTGGTTATTTCCTAGTGATTTTCTGGGAACGATAAGAATGGGAGAGTTAAATGGCGAATGGCTAGGCTCTATTATGTCATCGTCTAACATTTGCTGAATTTGCTTATTTATTTCATTTTTCTGTTGTTCAGGAAGTCTATAGGGTTTTACAAAGATGGGTTTATTAGATTTAAGGGGAATAGAATGTTTGATGGCATCAGTACAAGTTAGTTTGTCTCCATCGAGATGAAATATGTCATTGAATGTTTTACAAATTTCTAGAATCGATTCTTTTTCCTCGGTGTTCATATGCGAAGTATCGATTAGTGACTCGATCCTTGCGATTCTTTCTCCATTGTTAGTATTTGTAATGTGAACAATATGATAGTCTTCTAGCTTATCGAAATCAAGATTTAAGTAATTAATTTGAACGTTCGACTCTGAGGAATTTATTATGCTAATAGTGCACATTCCGTCCTTAGGTTGGACGATACAATTGCCTATGTACACACCGGGTTTTATTTCTTTATTCAAACAAACTTTTGGTTCTTGAAAATTTACATAAATTCTTGCAAATAATTCAGTTCTAGGAGGAATGGTTATATTGTATGGACTCGTTAAGTCAAAAGAGAATTTATCTTTACCTACAGGAATGAATAACTTAGATAACTGATAATCGATGGAGACTCTAAACTTTGTTAAGAATTCTTTTCCTAATATACCATCTGTTAAAACTGAAAAACTGTTAGGAACTACGTGAAACTCGTGCTCAATAATAATGTCATTTAATTGTATTTTCGCATAACTGATGCCCATCGAAGTGATGCATTCATTTGTTATACCTTTAATTTTTATAGTTTTGTCAGTGTATACAATCGCATTGTCATCGAGACGACCAATTTTTATTACACTGATATCCGCTCCCGTATCTACTAGTAAATTAGCAAATCCGGTAGTGGTCAAAGAACAAGGAATTTTTACATACGACGAATTTGTAACGTCAGACATTTTGAAAATTTCTTTCGATATTTTTTTATTTTCTGCTATTTTTACAGAATCATTATTAGTGAAACATTTCTGAGCTTGAATGCTTGATTCATAATTGAATTTATTTATTTCGTTTGTAGATTGTGAGCGAAAATTATCGCTCGGACTTAGGTATGTTGGCACATCATGAAAATTTGAGCTAGATGTTGAATTAGAGCTTGAATTTGTGTGGAAAATGGGGCTTGATCTTGAATTAGAGCCGTCACACTGATTTTCATATGAATTTGAGTTTGAACTTAATGGATTAGAAATTAGCATTGAACTTTGACTAGACTGATTTATGGTCGTTTCTCTTAGGCCGTTTTTAAATTCTGGGCGCAAGAACTTTGGCCTCTGGATGTACTCGCGCCCTGTTCGTTTCCCTGCTGCTGGGATGATATAGAATCTGATTGATAATTTCGATTTCGATTTACGTTACCGTAGTTGGTACGTGCATTAATACTATAATTGTTATTGGAATTATTATATAAACGTTTCCGACATTCTTCAAGAGTATGTCCGAACTTCCTACAATATCGACACTGAGTTTGTCCTAAATTAATATTTCTCTCTACTTTTATCTGCTGATTTTGATTTGGTGTAGTATGTTTGGGATAAGAAGGGAAAGAAGGAGTTCGGTTTAGAAAACATTGATCTATAGTATGATTAGATTTACCACATTTACTACAATTCCTTTTATTAAAATGATTATTATTATTTGGGCGATTTTTGTGATTTAGTGTGGCATTTGGCGAATTCGACGATTTTATATTACGTTCCTCCTCACAAGCGGCTTCTACAGCATCTGTGAAACTTTGGAACCGACTAGCTTTTATTATTAATTGAACAGGTGGACGCAAACCATCCACAAATGCCTTAAGGGCTGATTTTTTATTTAAATTTTCTATGGTTGCTTTGGCAGCTATACCTTCGCTCGCTATACAAGCGTCGTTCAAATCTAGAGTTAAACGTTCAATTCTGTTTGCAAAATCTCTTATGGTCTCGTTAACAAATTGTCTAGAATTAAGGAGTTCTACTTGAATTTGAGCTATCGTCCTTCGCTCTAAGTACTCTTCTTGTAGTATAAGTTTCAACTGAGGCCAATCATCATAAACCTTATATTTTAATAAATTGTAGGCTTGACCTATTAGTTTAGCTTTCAATATATTTAAAAACATTTGTTGATTAGCCCGTGTTGTCGCAGTTTCCCAAACAACATCGCAACATGATAGAAATTTATGTAAGTTAGCTCTATTCCCATCGAATTCTGGGATCATTTTAAATGCAAAGTCTACAGAGAAAGCCATTATTGCGTTGTCGTTTTCTTCTTCAGTGTCTAAAAATTCGTCATTTACTAATTCTTCATCGGACATCAGATAATAATTTTCATAAAATTGACAACATTAAATTTTTCAGCATGGATAAACGATGGGAAAAAATGTTGCAGAAAAAAGTAATAACCTTGTTACACAATGTCCAAAAGAAAAAAAAAAAGTTTACCTTATGATTTTTTTCCCCACGGGTCACTCTCGCACAATTCACCTACCGGCACTACGCACAGAGCACTCACAGATTGTCCAGTAATTCCAATGGAAAGGGATGCAGACTGTAGGCTACCCTGATGAATCAGGATTATCAGGAACTTGAAGCGGAATCTCTGGATGCGGCTTTAAGATGCGGTAGTTCGGAAATAACTACTACTGGACAACTTTCTTCCAAGGTTGCACAAAACAATACAATTTCCAATGGATTTCAAAATTTTCTTCCTTCACTTTTAGCACTTAACTCATTAAATACGACGATAATTGGAGGTACTTTTACAATGTCCCAAAACTCGAACTTCAAAGTTTAACAAAGAACTCTTCTGAAGATATTCCGGCTTGGTTTAGACACAAAGTAACCCCACACCTGACACCATTTATGTTGTATTCTCGTGAGCTGGGCAAGTCAAACAAGATTGTCAGAAGAAAACCCTTTATTGGTTTAAATTGTACAATGTAAACCCGACAAGGAATGTGCGAAAAATGACCCAGATTGCTGCCCAGCTTTCTGTTTTATAGAACATGTAAATCATGTGATCGAAGCATCTAGAATTTTAAGTTAAGCCAATGAAATTATGACAACTTTACTAATACTGACCAATGAGACAAAAGCGCAAATGTTAGTGTTTCTATGAACTAGATATGAAAACAGAAAACTCAGCTAATTACGAAATAAAACCTTTTATGAAATATATTATGTAGAAATATAAAGAATGCTAAGAATGTGATTAATATTAATTATTAATAGAACAATAGAAATAAAATAAGAACAATACCTCGAAGAGGGTGTAAAGTTAGGGCTTTACAACAATTAAAAGATTTGAAAGACAATAGATTAAATTTAACACATAAACCAAACTCCAAACTTAGTATTTTACAACATTTATAAAAATTTTTAATAAAGGTATCCTGCAGCTGCTTCTTTTTTTACTGTTTTAACCTCGTCAATCCAAAAAATACGCGTTATTTAAAGATCAAAATTTAAGATTTAGTGGCCCTATTATTCTGGTGGCTAATGAGTATAATTAATTGAATTTGTCATAAATATCTGCTAGATTATCAATAAGTATCACAAAATTACTAAGATGCTGGATAAAAACTGTGAATTGATTCATTTTAAAAATTCAAGTTTATTTTTTACTTACCTTTTCAAATTTATATCCCGAACATTTTTCGAAATAATTAACATTTAAAAATAAACCTTTGTGATAAAGAATCCTATTAATTGAAATATATATTTCTCTAATTCCCCCTGTATAGCTTAAAATAAAATAAGCTTTTCAAACTGTTCTGGTATCTACCGGTCTCGTTATTGACAACAAAAGCGAGTCGTAAACATAATTTATGAGAGCGGCGTCCGTTTGGAACAGCAACTTGAATCAAACCGCCCTGGAGTGAAATCTGTAATCTTTGGTTATGATTAAACGCAATAAAAGAAAACAAAAACGGTGAGTATGTCTTTGTTGAATCGTATGATAAGACTGCATTTGACGATACCTGTTATTTCTTAAAAATATATCGAATTCACTCCACACTGTATATATTCTGCCAAGTATTATAAAAACTATATAGATCGTGAACGGTTGTTTGTTATGACGCTGACCCAGTTTCTTGAACATTACTACTTGTCACAATCATTGATTGTTGTTTAGCTCTTTTGTTTTAAACGCTATTAGCACGTGGGGAAGTAATTGTGGATCTAACTAGAAACCAGAGGAGGATCGAGTGACAACTTCTCCTATTCCATGTAGTTTTTGATATTTGGATTATCGTTTAAAAATTAATTTTGGTAAAAGAATTTTCTTTTTTATAAAATTATCTAACTTGGTTGACCTGCGAAAAGCTACGTTACTTTCTAAATTGGATTGGAGCATAAAAAGAAATTAACCTTAATTAAAAAACTTTTAATATAGTTATATAGAATAGAAAATTGGTTATTTTATCAGCTTTATGTCGGTGATTGCGTTCTAAATATTCAATAGAAGTGGCATTGAATTTCATTAATGAAAGTTCAGGCCGAAAAAAATTGTAATTATGCTTTTGAAAAACGAACTAAGTGTATTGGCAAAGATTACAGAATAAAAATATAAGATGTTTCACTCGTTCGAATTTATCGCGTAAAGCACCGATGCCGCTGGTGACTGTCTGGTGACTTGGATGGTACAGTCGCTACGTCCTTACTTGCATTTAATTTGGCATATTATACGGGACGTCGCCCGTCGAGCGCTGTT
>CAJUYG010008209.1:0-10066 GCA_910591675.1 Galerucella calmariensis | reverse complement strand
CCTCAGTAACTAAGTTGAAGTAAGGGGGCACAATAAATCTTATATCTTACCCCAATATACATACATATTTTATTATTTATCTATTTTATTATGAATAAGCTTGTTGCACCAAATGTAAGTGAGAGAAGCGGCCCCCATTTCGGCATTCTCGTTAAAAATGGCCCGACAAAGATGTTATGAATATTAAACGATGATCGAATGTCAATAAACGTCAAAACAAGCTGGGGAATTTTACCAGTTGATGTGACAACGTCTTGAAGTTTTGCCAACCCATTAGCTGTAAATTGCCCTGGCTGTTACGGACAAATTGTACTTACGGTTGGTAAATTATTATTTATTCTGATAAGCAGGAAAGTAACTAAAAATGACGTCATCGTCTTTTTATCGTAAAAAGCCTATAGTATTTGTGGAATAACAGCAATTATATTATTGTTTGTATGAAGATTTGTTCACAATAGTGTGATTGCTATGGTTAATAGTCCTAAATAAGATGAAGTTCCAGATGGAAAATTATCAAATGACACATTATTAACTGGAAGAGGTTACCATATAAAGATACCTTCAATATATAACTTAGGAATTATATATATATATATATATATATTATAATTCAGGAATTGTGCTGTGACTTTAGTCTTATAGTTTTACAGCCATAAAGTACACTTGGAATCAACTAAAATTGAAGGTGTCAGCTACCAGAAAATACATATTAACCCAGACAGCACAAATATGTACCTAAAATGCTCCCAGGATGTCTGGTATCAGACATCCGAAGTCCTAGGTATGTCCATTTCAGAACCTAGGCCATCCTCAACTTTGGACTCAATATGGACGATCTAAGGATAACCTGTGCTTTCTGGGAATTGGAAAAAATTTAGTTCTTTGTCACATTCATCAAACAAGTAAACTAATCATAGTTAGTTATTTTACTTGTGGGCTATAAAAGAATAGGGCAAAGGGGAAACAGGTAAGTGGTTTGAGAATTCCAGTGCTTTATTAAAGGTTTATAAGTCTGTTCAACAACCTATCTCTATCGAACAATTTGATGAATGATGGCGCTAGAAACAATAAAGAGGCGAGGAACATATTGGGCCGCCGTAAAGCGGTGTGTGTCCAAAGTAGAAGAGTAGGCATGAGATAAAAGTGTGCGATTTGAACATTCCAGTAACTTATAAGATTATTATGAGTAGCAGATAAATGCAGGTTTCTGCCAAATAACTGATTTTTCAATTCAACAATGTGACAAAGGAAGATGCGTTAATAACAATAAAAATTTGAATGTATATGAAATAAGAATACTTTATCTACAACTGTCATATAACGGGTACGATTTGACAGTATTTTCAATGTCATAATGACGTATATTACCGCACTAGCGCGTTTTGGAATACATTACCGCACTAGTGCGATAATAAGAATCTATAAAAATATTAAAACCAGAATTAAATATCTTAAATAACACTGGAAGCTGCATTTTCAATTTCCGGAAGGAGATTATTGTCTTCGCTTGAACTCATTTTTATAGATTTTTGTTCATTCAACTTTGACAATTTGATGACATTTTATTTCCACAGCTTTTGTTTGTCTTTGTCTCTGTCTCAGAATATGATACACAGTACCTATTTTATGTTTGCAGTTGATATTATTAAAAATACGTTTGATCGAATTTTTTTTAATTCTATGATATAGATACTGTTAATAATACTGATGAACAGTTGTAGATAAAATTTTGTACGTAACACGTGTGTGATGGGAATTATTAATGCACTTAGGTATGTGATTACACGACTCGGCCTCGTCGTGCAAACTTCACGTGCGTATACCTATAATATGTCCATATCCCACTAATCACGTAAACAACTATTATTTATTCGTTGAATTATAGGGTAGAAGAATAGTTCATTTATATTTTGGAAAAGTTAATAAAGGAAGAATTTTTGGGATATTAGTCATATAATGTTTCTTTTTACTGTCATTAAATTGTGTTGAAGGTCATATATGGATTTGATTTATATGAACATTAATATGAATATCACTGGTGACGGTGAATATTTCGTTTCGTTTCTACTGTTTCTACCGTATTTTTCAACTTTTCCAGCCAAAATACTTTGTCTTTTGAAAACATTCAAGACATAGGTACCTAATATTTATTGAGGTCTCGAATACAGTCCTGTAAGTTTTAGAAGCTACTCATCTTTATCACCCAAATTTTTTAACTAAACTTTTTACCGGAGAATCTCTAAAAACACGAACAAAACAAAAAGTTTCGTAACTTTATCAAAATACTAAATAGAACCTGAAGAGGACTCTTATAAGGGTTTTAATTTGAGATAAGCCCTTCAAGTGCTTTATCTCGACAAAAGATTGTCATAAAAAATTTCGTTCAATCGTTTCACTGGAATTTAAGTGTAAAAAGAATGAAGGTGCGTGAAACTTATTTAAACATCGTACAAAATGAACAAATAAGTACAAAGGCGTAACATTATGTATTTTCAGGATTCTTTGGAAATGTTTCTTTCGAATTTGATAGTATTACATTTGCTTTGCTCTGCTCATCTGCTCTGCTCTGCCTTGCTCTGCATGGTGCATAATAATAGGTAGGTATATTGCTTATTTGGTCACGCTTGAACACGGTATATTTATTTTATTTGGAACTGCTTGATATATTCAGTTGGATGACCCTTGGTACTATTTGATGAAATACTACATAGAATAATACTTATTGAAATACTACTAGTTCCTCAACTGTAATAAATCAACCTTTAATTATATTATTATTATTCATAAATCATACTCATAACGCCACCTCCCCGTTAGTAGCTAACTTACCCTTTTACTTCCAATTGTTTCCTACTTGTAATTTTTATGCTAGCTTTTGACTCTCGACACTATCCGAAGAACGATTCCATCGTCTCTCAGCCCATCTCAACCAACAAACAACTAACCATAGATAAGAGATAATATGCAACTAACTAACCTACAATTTTTATGAAAAACGTGTGTTGCAGCAAAAAGAAAAAAGTTATACTAATTTCTCATCCATCCTCAACCAATAAAGTAGTTAAAAAACATATTAAAATTGAAGTAAACTCAACCGATAGTGAAACAAGTGTGATCGTTTTTGAAACCAAAAGTGTTTAACCTCTGTAAAACGTGATAAAAAGAGTTTATTGAGAATTGTATAAAAACGTGTGCCATTTGTAGAAGTAGGTAATATTTGTGTAGCTTTAATACTGAAACGTGCAGTTTATAAATAATGTGAAATAAGGTTTATATTCAAGAAAAGTCTATTTTCTCTTCACTATTATTTTTGTGTATTTATTTATTTTGAACCTGTATATATTGAATAATATCTTGTGATAAACAAACCGACATAATTCCAATTCAATAACTTCAATATTGAAATACCCTTTGCAATAATTCATTTTGGATATTAAAATTCATATTTCTATCAAATATATGTCATAGAATATAGATCCTTATATTGGGTATCGTCAGTTTGGAACTACATTTGAAACAGAAATGATAAACTGGGCCAATATGTGATCCTCGAGGAACACCAGATAAGACTCTAATGCAATTCGAAACAGTATTTCCCTACTTGACCTTTTAAATTCTATCAGTCAAATAACTGTTCACCTAGTGAATTATAGGTAATCACACCAAGGACACTGATAGCGTATTCGACTATCTTACGCTTTACGCTGGCCCGGTGCAAACTCGAAACTTTAAGATGCAAACAGATGCAAATGCCATTACAAAAAGAACTGCTGCGAAGTAGCATGCTGCCCGCTCTTCTTTTTGGAACTTTAGTTCTTTACGTCAGGTTATGTTTGAGCGACCAGGGGCCGCGACGCAAAAGATCTGACCGTTACGCAACGTTATGTTACGTTGCTTCGTTATGTGCCTTGCTTGCGTGCTTGTGCTCTCTCCTTAGTCTCTCTCTCGTTTACGAAGCAGCGATTCATATGCTCCGGCCGGGATTCGAACCCGGGCCGCCCGCGTGGAATGCGAGCATTCTACTACTGAACCACCGATGCTATATTAAAATTCTATGCAAAGCTGGTATTCGCAGTGCTGGTTGAAATTTTGAAAACTTGAATGCTTTAATTCGATAACTTTAAAATGAATGGATAAATTGATTTGACATTTGGCAAGTTGTTTTTAAATGTAAAAGGGCATATTTTGAAAGAAATAGTAGTTTGTGCAACTAGTGTGGATATAATGGCCATAACGCACGAGGACGAAGTTTGAGCACGACGCCGTAGGCGGAGTGCTCAATCGTTCAAGGAACTAAAGTTCCTACAGTGTGTCCCGCGACTCGTTCTACCTTATTTTTAATTGGATCGTTCAATGTACTTGACGTTTCACATTTGGCTAGGTACGTTTTTGATGGAGCTAGTAGTAGTTGCCAGAGATAGTTGCTAGTAAAGAGTATAATAATGAAAAGTACCTCGTTTTAGAAAGTTAAAGTAAAAATATCCTTCACAACCATAAGGGAATATATCGAAGGTAAGGACAAACCCTTCTTTGGATGAATGATCCATCTTGTCTCATTTATTTTGATTTGTAATTGAGTAGTTGAGGAATACTTGAAAGAGAATTTTATTTTCAATTTTCTTCCATACTAGCAAAATTTACCGATTTCAATCCAAAGAAAAGATCATTTCGTTTCAATAAAATAAACATCGAGGATGCCGCTTAATGAAATTTTATAAACATTAAAACCGTTATTGAATCCCTCTACTCTTCTGTAGTCGTACAAATATTGAAAAACGAACGAATTTCTCAAGAGAAGTGGATAAGAAAAATATTAATCCCCTAAAGCTTGATCCGACTTGAATGGTTTTCTAATACGCTTTGAAGACAATCGTCAAGAGTGTAAGACAATCCAAGCGCAACAATAGAAATTTTCTTCAAAGTATCAAGATTATATTATATACAGGCGCGCATGGAACATAAATACTTAATAGAAATTGAATTGAAACATCTGATTACAAACTGGTTACTTTTTAAACATAAAATTACTTAATATAAGAAATAAATAAATAATAAAATATACCTCCATAATCAAAAGACAATTAAATTTATAATAAAAACA
Organism: Galerucella calmariensis; assembly: GCA_910591675.1. Lineage (NCBI taxonomy): Eukaryota > Metazoa > Arthropoda > Insecta > Coleoptera > Chrysomelidae > Galerucella > Galerucella calmariensis. The sequence goes on along the minus strand of CAJUYG010008209.1, from coordinate 4,965 downwards.
ATTGTAAAGACACCAATAGCGACGAACTAGCTAGTCAGATGGATCAAAAAAGGAATCCAGATTTAGGAATAGTGATCGACATCCAGATAATCAAGCGAGTAATCAAGTGGTTGGGCAAAAATAGTATATTATACACTAAGGTAGTGCAGACTATTATTATTGACTGAGCACCAAAATTATTTCGCGAGGGGCCTTGCCCCGAGCGGAATAAGGTGCGAGGATTATAAAATGTCTTCACCACCATATGGTATATACACAATTTTTTCCACTACTAGTGAAATTTAAAACAAATTTAGAAATAATTCACAAACGCACCACGAGAAGCGTTTACCTCTGGTTGAGCGCGAATTTTAAACTAATGGCATTTCTATTCAAATAATTTTATCCTGATAGCTAATTTCAAGCAGCAAATATGTTAAAAATCTCCTGGTATAAAATATTACGTTTAACAAGTTTTTGTTGAAGTACTAACCCTGAATTCAAAAAATAAATCAATTTGTCCATTAGATATTGACCTAGGTTGATAATGGACAATTATTAACCACTAATAGAGAAATTCAACTTCTCAGTTGGCTAGAAGAAGCAATAATTGTCAACTTAATAGCTAGAAGTGGAAAAAAGGTTATTATGGTGCTGGAAAACGCTACGACAAAACCAAGCGACTATAAAAGCCTCTGTGAATCAAAGGTAGCTTTAGCAACTCGCGAAGCATTAAATGGCGTCAAGGTAATTTCGAGGTAGAAAGTGACGTCTAGATTATATGGGATTGCATCGAGGAACTGAAGATGTCAACGGAACGGAATAGCATTGAACCAGCTAACAAACAGGGACAGAGGACATTTAGTCTGAGCCACAGAGCTACAGATTCTTGTTATTACTGAAGACCACAGTACAAGGACTTTTGAAAAAGTAGATCGGGCAGAAACATAAAAGTTCCAGTACTTCACAAAGTTTTCAGAGCATCACTGACAACGAGATATATTCCATCCACTCGGAAAACTGCCCGAATTGTTTATATTACAAAACTAGAAAATGATTATTCCCAGGAAAATTTGTTCAGGACAATAACTTTGTCATATTTTATGTAAAAGATAATGGAGAAACTTATTGATAGGTATGCTTTTTCATTAAGAGGCCACTACATCACAACTAAAACATCTATTTATTAGAAGAATCCTTACAACAGCTGATGTCGAACGTATAGGCTGTCCCAGGGAACCAAGGACCGCAATATTGTTTGGAGATTCCATGGAGGTTTTTGATAATGGAGGGAGGCCTACAGAGAGAAGTATAATCTCTACTGCTATGGAACTCAAGAATATGCAGACGATCTGATAATACTTGTAATATGGAAACGCCACAAATGCGCTAAAACCCTTTTGAAAAAATGGCTCCAGCCAGTGTCTCTTAAAACATTCTTCGATATGGCTTAGCAAAAAAAGCCGATGCAAGTGTCCGAAGCCAGTACAATCAAAATTAGCGAACGGCCAATGAGGGCTAATTCTCTCTCTCTCTCTCTCTCTCTCTCTCTCTCCGGTACTCCCTGACATCACTAGTCGTATAAAGATTAATCGCACTCCAAAACGCTAAGGGATTCTGGGTCATTCTCTGCTCTAGTCACTTTGGGTCTTTCTTAGTTAATTTTATGAAGCGGTCATTCATAGGTAGTTTCTATAAGACAGTGTAGCAGGATCTTTTTCTGTATTGTGGTCATCCTGAATCAATAGTCAATGGCAATTTGTTATGTTGGGTCATTAAGGGAGATTTTAGTGGTCATACCGTAAATGTTTTACCTTTGGGATCTGGACTCAACCCGGTGTTTGTGGCAAATGAACTGCTATTTAAAATCTACCCCAAACGAAAATAGAACATAATATCTCCATTTTCGTCCAGGAAGCTTTTGGAAGATGAAATCTACCTCGTTGATGGGTCTACGCCAGGAGTATTCCTGGATGCAAAATCAATCTGGAATTCCCACCAGCTTGACAAAATTAGCTTTGTCATACTAACGCAAGGAAGGAAACATAATGAGGAAGTAAGTTTTTTGGTTGAATTTTGTGTTTCGAAAAAAGGTCAGGAACATAAAATGGTGTGGTACACAGACGGATCTGGGGCGTCGAGGACTCTAAGCCACTGACTGATGGTGCTGAACTAATCGATTAATCAATCAATCAATAACAAATGGACAGCGTGGATAGATACCTACTGGAAGTGGAGTGGGACATTAAATATTAACATAGAATGCGGAGCATATTTCTGTGAGAAATAAAAAACTTAGAAGGAATTGACTCTAACACCAAAGAAAAAAAATAGCCACCAAGAAATGGAAAACCTTTGTTCAAATTATGTTAGGCAGAAAATATGATTAATTCGACGGGGAAGAGAATGAATTTTAAAGACCTATTTCGATTGTATTACATTCCAATTTACCTTCAATTTCTGATTAAGATAAGTTTAAATTGTTAGAGATAGTGTAAGCAACAGCATTAATACCAAAATTCACATCATAAATTATGTATGAACCTCGAAATTATTACTTATTTCAGTCAATTGAAGTGAATTTTTGAAATCTGAGTGTATATCTATGGAAAAGTTAAATTATAACCAATGTAGTTTCAGCTTGACCAATTTCATATTTCCCCTTACCTTTATTCATTATAAACAACACTTAAATTATTAAAATATACACTAGTGAGACATATTCCCCTGTGCATTTCAGCATAATGGACACCAAGCAGCATGGGTTTTGCTAGAAAATTAAAGGGTAACATGGAATATGTAAATTTCAGCTATTGTTTCCTCTTCTATACAAAATATACACATTATATTATAACCGGTGATAATTAAATAGGAATATGTTATTATGGATACCAAGATATTATAGCTTTATTAGTAGAGAGATCACAAACCGGTCAACACGAGTGAAATGAACTAAACCACGTTTATTAGACGGGTGTAAGAGCAGCAATTCTATAGTAAAACGCTTGTTAAGAATAAAAATTGACAAGCTGAATGGCTTATTGTATTTTTACTCCTGTTTTTTCGCTACATCCTGCCTTTATCATCCCTGGCACTAGTTTATAGCTGGGTGCTATCACCTTGAGGTTATCAAATAGTGGCTGTCTTTGTATCTGTATCTGTAGAGTGGGGAGGGTGAGTGTGTAGGCTCACAGCACCTAGGCCACATGTGACCCATTGTACATCCTCCCTAGAAGTTGTCCTCCTAGGTCATTGTCCATCCTGTCCTTCTCAGGAAGGTGGACAGGTCACTAGGAGACATCTCCTTTATATCGGCAGGTGTAGGCCAAGACTCACCGAACACACACTCTCTTATTGACGATAACTCCGGACACTCGCATAAGACATGCCTGACAGTTTCATCTTCCTGTTCACACATCCTGCATAGAGGTGTGTCCACTAACCCCATAGTATGGAGGTGTTTCCTTAGTTGACAGTGACCAGTCAGAAATCCTACTGTTAAACGTAGGTTTTTCCTGGTCATCGCCAAATATTTAGAATATTTATATATAATATTTATATATAATAATATTTCTTCGGCGCCAGCTTTCCAGGGTTGCCCAGGGTGATCCTGGCAAGACTGCATCCTTTGATTCCATCCCATCTCTTAAGGGATTGAGCATGGGTGTAACGTTTGGCTAGTTCCGCAATTGTCGAAGTCGTTAGGCCGTAGGTGTCACTGGGTCCTAGAATTTTTAGTCCAGCGGCGTCCCTGGCTAAAGAATCAGCAGTGCGATTTCCTTTACTCCTGTCGTGCCCTTTAACCCACCTCAGGATAATATTGTTATCTGCCGAGGCGTCAGCTAAATCTTGGTGGCACTCTAGTACTAGCCTCGATTGTCTGTTCAAGGCTAATAGGGCTTGTCTACTGTTTACTGCTTGTCTACTAGTGGCTGTCTTTTACAAACAAGTTTATCGCTTGTATACAGTGCACCTCTGTTTCCATACCGCTTGATCTGGATGAAGTGCGTCGACCCAGCATTGTAAACGAACGCCTCTGATGTGATAATTACAGTAAAACAGTGTCCAGCGTGGTTAGTACTTGGATGGGTGACCACTGAGAAAAGACCGTCGTAAGCTCGTACAGCCTGCAGTGAAGAAGCATACCACAGCTCACAGACATTATCTAATGAGCACGAGGTCTAATGTAGACATGCCGTCTTTCGATGGATGAAAAACATGCTTTTCAACAGAACAGCAAACGCAGCCTTAAGGGAATGAAGGGATGTCCATAGGGAGGAGTCTTTTTACCTTTGCTGTGGAACCTCGTCACAAAAGATCTTCTGGAGGAGCTGAACAGGAAGGGGATATACACACAGGGGTATGCAGATGACCTGACAATACTTGTACTGGTGAAATATCGTAGCTGATGCAACAGTCTCTTGAACCGGTGAAGATATGGTGTAGGAGGGAATGTCTAATGGTTAACCCTGCAAAAACTGCGATGCCTCTTCAACGTGCAGCTGCGTCTAAGTCAGGAGGTTGAGTGTTTGGAATAATTCTGGATGCAAAACTAACCTGGAATTCACACCTTCATGAAAAAACCAATAAAGGGAAAATGTCCACGATGACAGCCAAACGGGCGATAGGAAACACGTGGGGACTGAGTCCACTGGCTGTACACAACTATGGTGAGACCTATGGTCACCTATGGGGCCTTTAGTCTGGTGGGAGGAAAGTGGGTGGATAGACTTGGAGTCTCAAGGAACAGGAGGGTGGTTATAGAGGCAAAGAAAGGAGTTGAGGCCAGGGGAATTATGAGGGATGTGAAAAGGGACGGTGGAAGCGGGAAGGGGAACAAAAACTATTGAGATGGTGGGGATAGACCCGTGGATTGAAGATGAAGTGGTGAGAAAGAAAAAAGAGGGATTGATTGGGGAAGGAACAAGGGTGATGACAGTAGTGAGGGAGAGGAACGGGATGAAAATGGCGGTGGTGAGGGTGGAA
>CAJUYG010008208.1:0-10067 GCA_910591675.1 Galerucella calmariensis | reverse complement strand
AGATATCTGATATATGCAATTTTTTGAAGATTGTTCTTCATTTTTTGGTTTCGTTTTTGTTAAGATAGATCTCAAAGTATTGTTAGATTTAAAGCTGGTTCGAATATTAAATTGATTACCAATTTTCTTAATTCTTTGTGATAAACCCTTAACATACGGTATTGTCAAGTTTTTAAAAATTATGTTAGCTGAATTATTAATATTATTGTTATTATTATGGGGTATTAACAATGAGCCCTTCTCTATATTCTTGATTTCTTTATTTACAAATTCTGCCGGGTAAGTATCGGCATATAAAACATTTTTCAGTAGAGTTTTCTCCTTTGTAAAATGATTATCATTAGAACAAATGATTCTGGCCATATCGTATAATGATTTTACTACCCCTTTTTTAACGCTTATAGCATGATTTGATTCAAAATTCAAATACCTATTAGTGTGTGTTGGCTTACGATAAACACTTGTTTCATACCCTGTGAGTGTTTATTGACAAGAACATCCAAAAATGGTAAAAAATTGTTATTTTCAATTTCAATTTCAAATTTTATAGATTTTTCTCTTTCATTTATATTTATTAAAAAATCATTCAGAGATACTAAGACATAAGGCCATATTGCAAAAATGTCGTCTACATATCTCCACCAGACAATTGGTTTTAATTTTTGATCATTCACTATTTTGGCTTCAAAATGTTCCATGTAAATATTTGATAGAATTGGTGAGAGGCAAGAGCCCATGGCAAGACCAAAGTTTTGTTCATAAAAATCATTATTGAACTGAAAATATGTTTTTGTTATACATAATTTTAATAATTGCTGCTACGCTCAATTTGGTCCTTTCTGTAAGGGTCTGATCTATTTCTAATTTTGATTTGACAAGTTCTATTGTTTTCTGTACCGGTACATTTGTGAAGAGACTAACTACATCAAAACTGACCAAATAATGGCTTTTGTTGAACTTTATATCTGATAGTTTTTCTAAAAAATGATTGCTATTTTTGATGTATGAATCTGTCTGTCCTGCGAGGGGTTCAATGATTTTTAATATATAATTTGATAGTTTGCTGCATGGGGAATTAATAGTGCTACAAATTGGTCGTAATAGTATGTTTTGTTTATGAATTTTTGGTAAACCATAAAAATGTGGTGGTTTACTGTATTTAGGTGTTAACATTGTTCTTTCACGGTTAGCAAATTCGTTCTTGAATTTGAAAAGTGTCTTATAAATTTTGTTTTCAATTGATTTTGTAGGATCATATCATATAAGGGTCATTTATTAATAAATCCATTACTTTTGAATCATAATCAACTTTGTTTATAATTTTACTGTAGAATTGCCCTTATCAGCCGGTAAAATAATATACAGACATTTTATAAAATAGCAAAAAACAAAAAGTTCATTACTTTTAGTTGTTTATTGTTAGTTCCGTTTTTATTCATGTTCGAAATAATAATAATTAAACCAATCTTCAACATAACAATCGAATTGTGTAAAACTTTTTGGTTTTTTGTTATTTCATAAAATGTCTCAAGTGAATTTTCTGCTATATCTTTTTAACCACTCGGTCTAGGATAGCAAAACCCTATATTCTCTGGAGGCTTAAAACGTGATCTATTTAGTTTCTTACAACAACCATGCCAAGATCATTAGTTTGAAATTTAAGAGAGAATTGCAGATGTTTTAAAATCGATTTAGCATACAATTTAAGAAAATTGTAAATTGCACAAAAAGTATAATACCTAGGTATAGGACACCCTTATATCATTTTTTTAAATATGATAAATTGTTAAAATACAGGGTGTTCCATTTAAAATAAGCCTGATACTGCACATTGAGTGATCTAATAATGAAACTGAAAATTCTGAACACCCTGTAAAGAGATATTCAGTACTCAATCGTGGAATACATTCAACGAATGTCCAACTACTTAGATGCAAGAGAAAATTTGCTAGAAATTATTACATCAATGAGTTATTAATTGTTTTCGAAATGTTCACATTTTTAAAAAAGTCAGCAAAACTCGGAACCCTCTGTATTTAGGTATAGGGAACCATTATGAAGGAATATTATATTTTTTAGCGGCAATCATAAAATGCAATAAAATATGGGGTGTTCCATAAGAAAAAATAAAACTTTAATACGCCACACTTTATTGGAACACCCTGTATATTTCAAAATATTTTCAAATTATAGCTTAAGCTGGAGTAAAATTTGTGGTATAAAAATATTTTCCAAAAAATTTATGTTTTCTTCGATATTTTTCCGGTCCCGGACTTTTGCCGAACTCTGTACATGGGCATCACCATCGAAGCCGCTGTGCTTGAGTCTTACTTGTCATTCATGGTGTTGATTTTATTTTTAGTGGTATATGATGGTTGTCCGAAATCTTCATCGAACGGCATTTGGTGGCCTAGAACAGTATTTGGAGCCGACGCTGTTGAGATTTGTCCAAAAGGATCACACGGGAAAGCTTCGAGAACTTGCGATAACGAACTAGGTGGTTGGCAAGATCCTGATATGTTCAATTGTACTTCTGAAAAGTTTGTGCACCTCAGAGAGCAGGTAACGGTGGAATTCTTTCAAATCGTTCATCCCTAAGTACCAATAACACTCTTATCATTTTTTTACAGTTGTCCAACATAGAAAGAGGAGACCTTCAACTAAATACCTTCGTTTCCATTAAGCTGGCACACGATTTATACAAAGCTACGAATCTAACGAAAAATCTATACGGAGCAGACGTTTTAATAACGTACGAATTGTTGAAGGAGCTACTCAACTACGAAGCCAAAATGAACGGACTCAATTTGACGCACAGTCAAGATAAAGATTACATCAGAAACGTGGTGCATTCCATAAGCATTGTTCTGTCTAAAAAATACACGGATCATTGGAAAAGAATCAAAGAATTAGCTGGAGAAGGAGTGGAAGATCTGATTGACTTCATCGAGAAGTATATAAATATTTTAAGTGTCAGTCAACATGATACGTATACAAGTCCTTTTGAAATCGTCTCTCCAAATATGGGTAAGTAACAAATTTATTTATTGTTTTCCTGCTTTTTCTTTAATATATCAAAATAGTTATTTTCCTAACAAGTGCGGAAAGTGATACATTCCCGCACGCGACTGCAGTCAAGGGCGGGAAAGACACTTTAGGCATGAGTCAGGAACATTATTTTTTCTACGACCGTATATACAAAAAAGTATATCAACCCATTTTTCAAAATTTATTTTATTTTAACATGCATATACAAAACTTTAAACAAAAACTATTATTATTATCAATTATTATAAGTATTATTATTAGAAACACAATTTGTTGCATTCTGTGAATTACTTAAAATTGCCGGTCCAGTGGAGTTATTTGGTGTTAACTGGTGAGTGAATGACGTTGATGAGGATGGCATCGTTTGCAGGTCACACAAAGATGACGATGAAGGTGACGGCAACAATTTTAAGTCATTTGTAGATGAAAGAATTTCATTTGGTATATTTTTCTTATATCAAGCCCGGGTGGTTTGATAGGTGTTTTATGACACTACTTTGAAGAATGTACAAGGTTATATCAAAATATTTTCATTATTTTATATTTTCAGAAAATTAAAAATGCAACAAAAAGCTAGAAAACATGTAGATTTTATTTGATGGACTATTTATTCACCTGGTGTAAGAATAGTTATAACTTCCGAAGTAAAAAATTATCTAATAAGGTCAAAATTTGAATAATTTTACTTTCCCGCACTAGTGCAGGAAAGTGACACTTTCAAAGCTAAAATGCGTGCGGGAAAGTGGGTTAAAGCGCACGGTAGTAGAAATAGTTATTTGTATACTAAGGCCGCAAAATGCTTTTTCGCGTTCCGAGAGAGAGATTATCGCCGAGGCCGCTCCGGCCGAGGCAAGATAATCTCGAGGTCGCGAAAACATTTCGCGGCCATAGTATACACAATATTTTTCGTGCAACCGTGAAAATTACATAATTTCAATAAACTATGTCTCTTTAGAAAAGACAGTTAGTTTTTGGTTCGAAATACATTGTTATTGTCATATTTCAGAAATGTCAAATGCTGTAGTGGCGTTCAGTTTGCCGGCAGTCACTATGGGAACGGCCGTAAAAATTTTTGTCGGCCGTCACTCTGGGTAACGGCCGCAAAATATCATTCTCTGGGTAACGGCCGCAAAATATCATTTTGCGGCCTCTGTTGCGGCTGCAAAATGCTTGTTTTGCGTCCGGTTGCACGAAAAAGTATTTTTATTTACATGACTCTTTTTATGTACCCAACCTACAACCTTTCATGTACCTAGTTTTTCCAATCTGCACACATTTGTATTTTGGAAGCCAATATGATGCCGGAAGCACTGCAGCCTATTGGCTTGCTTATTGTACTCTACTCCCACATTTAGCCACCCATCCAGTTATCCCCGTACCTTCGAGTAGACGATATAGGTCCATACCCAACTAACAATTTAAGTCATAAATACTGTAGTCTTAGGAACTATTATTATTATTATTATTATTACAAATAAATGAGGGCAGAGGAGCTGGCTCCTATTATGCCCAAAAAAAAAAACACAATTCAAAAGAAATACCTACTAGTAGTGAACAAACAAATGAGAGGGAGAAGAAAATTACGATTAAGCTCTAAAAGTTATTGAATAAGTAACACTGATCTAGTCTATTCTTGAATATGTTGACACTTGTTGCTGAAACAATTTCACTGTCCAAATCATTCCAAATATTGAAAATTCTGTTTGGTAAAAAGTTTTGTCTCGATCTAACCGCAAAATTTTCCTTTTTTAACTTGAACTGATGTCCTCGAAGTCTCGTGTCCGTATTTAGGGTGAAAACTGTATTTAGATCACCAAAATTATATTTAAGAATTCGAAAGGCTACAATAAGATCACCTCGCGTCCTACGCAGCTCAAACGTGGTAAGATTTGCCATGGATAATCTTTCTTCATATGAAGGTCTTACAGGTCCGAAAGCAACTCTGGTAGCCTTCCGCTGTACACTTTCCAGCAACGTTCTATCACGAGTCAAATCCGGGTACCAGACTGGGCCAGCATATTCAAGGATAGGTCTGACGTACGTAGCATACAATTTGCAGAAGCTCTGAAAAGATACTTTTGAGAAGCATTTCCTAATAAGATAAAGTCTGGTATTTGCACGTTTGGTTATTGAGAGCACATGATCGGACCATGATAGTTCACTATTCACGATAACACCCAAGTCATTATGAGAGTTTACTGTGATTACAATCTGACCGTCAATAGAATAATCAAAATGTGGGTTGTTTTTACCGACGTGAAGAACTACACATTTTTCAATGTTCAATGGGAGTAACCATTCCGAAGACCACTGATGTATTGACGTTAGGTCGTTTTGTATAGATAGATGACTTGTGATGGGATTGTCATATATTTTTGAGTCGTCGGCATATTGCGATATTTTGCTGGAAACGTGAAACGGTAAATCGCTAGTGTACACTGTAAACAAAAGTGGGCCCAAAACTGAGCCCTGCGGAACACCACTTTTAACTGGTCTTTTATGAGAAAAGGAGTCACCAACTCGGACCTTGTAGAAACGGTCCGTCAAAAAGTTTTCAATCCATAGTTTTAAGTTTCCTCTAATACCGAAATGTTCTAACTTGTACAGGAGTCTTCGCTTGGGAACCCGGTCGAAAGCCTTGGAAAAATCTAAATACACTATATCAATAGGTTCTCTATTATTCAAGAATGATGTCCAGTCATTCACACAATGAAGTAAGTTTGTAAGTGTTGACCGCCCTGGAATAAATCCATGTTGTTGTTTTGGAATAATATGTTGTTCGAGGAGAAAATCCATCATAGTCTCGGAAATAATAGATTCCATTAATTTACTGACAACGGGCAACAAACTTATTGGGCGATAATTGTGGCTATCCAGCTTATTGCCCCTCTTAAAGATAGGGGTGACAGAAGCTAGTTTCCAACTAGAAGGCAAAGAGCCATTTGTAAAGGACGATTGCATTATTAAGCATAGCGGAGTAGCGAGAGCGTCGGAACATCTTTTGAGAAAGTAGGGTGTCAAACCATCTAAGCCAGGTGAGGCTATAACCTATCCTTGGTAATAATTTCGTGTTTTTTACGAAAATAATACCTTTATCGTAAGAACATACAATAGAGTGAATTTATAAGGTCAATAATACGAATGATTTACTTAGAGTATTACCTATAACGTAACAGTAACAATTAAAGTTATTTTTACGAAAACATTCCTCCTAGAATCACTTATACATTATTTTTACTCATAAGTAAAATTTTGGCGGTAATAATCACCATTAGTTTCAGTAGTAATACCCCTAGGGTCTTGATAATACCGAGATAATTTTGTCATAGAGAATGCTGAAAGCGTGTTGCTCGATAATAGCCCAAGGCCGAAGGCCGAGGGCTATTATCTTTGAGCAACACGCTTGAAGGATTCTCTACGACAAAATTTTGAGTATTTATCAAGACCCGAGGAGTATTCGATAAGATAATTTTTTACTTTGTAGATATCGAAAAATTGATTGTAAATCTGACGTTTAATAATTTATTAGTTATAATCAAACAAATATTATTCATTTTTATTCAAACTTACAGTTGTGAAAAGTACAATTGGTAAATTAATTGAATCGTTAGATGCCATATCAAATTATTCGCGACATTTTTAATCCAGTTGTCAGTTTGACGTTTAATTAATTTTTAATAAAAAGTAAACACCAAACTGAAAACACCACATGTAGGGTATTATCGCTGTAATACAGCGGTGATTGGATGAAATTTGACACATGACTTGAAATTAAGTAATTTGATGGTTACTATGTTCAGTAAAAAATTATCACGTAAATATTACCTATAAGTTATTTTCACTTGTACGTAAAATCGCTGTGGTTATAATTACGTTTCCAATTTTACTTTACAGCCGATTCACTGTTAGGTTGCCAATGCTTGTGTTTATGACGTAAATGTTTCAACAGTTTATTACTGATAGGTTTGTGACTTTTTGGTCAGATTATTGGTATTTTGTTGGAAATCGTTACTTCAAAAATTACTTTTTGGTTTTTTTACCTAAATGAGACATATTCAAAAGAACTACAAAGTCACAATTACCGAATAAATTAACCATGAAGTGAATTTAACTTAAGGGTCGTTATTATTTTGGACGCCATAATGATTATCACTTTCAATTTTGTGTAATTCAAAATTATTGTCGAAATTATACTTCGACCTACTTTTAAGCTCAGAACATTGTTGATATAGATATCATTTTTATGACTAAACTAAATGTAAAAAAAGCCTTTTATACATTTTATCGATTTGAAATTAATTTCTAGACCGCATTACTCTTAACATTTTCATAGAAAAACTGATTATTTTGGAGGCGAATGATAAATTAAGAGCTAAAAGTAGCCATATTATCAGTAAAGTATGCCCGGTTTATGTTTTCGAAGCTAGGGACCTCTGAATTGAGCGTGTTTTACTTTGTATTATTTACCAATATTATATTATTGTGATTATGTAGAGCAAGCCACCATAGTTTGGGAGTTTATATCAAAACTATAAAAGATAAAGAAATAAAATGTTGTTCCACGTATCGCCGAGGAGGATAGAAAATATGTTGTCAGAATTACTACTTTATTACGTTATCATGACGTCGTTGAAACGGTATTATTACGTCTTTGTGTCCGTCACTGCAACGTTTTCACGACGTTGTAGTTACCACAAATGTGTTCCCCATTTTGGTAGTGGTTACGTGTTAACGACGTATTTAGAACGTAACAACGACTAGTAAAAATGACTTGAAGGTTGACTAGATAGTCAGTTTTACGGTTTTACGACTTAAAATGTTAGTTGGGTAGGTCGGTCTCGGTCAACCGGCTTAACTTTGTTTGCCTCTTAAGCTTACAGTGTCTGGTTAGCAATCGTGAATTTTGGAGAATGTACTCTAAGGAACTGTTTCGCCTGTCTTTGTCCTTCTGTGTCAACCAGTTTCTTGTGGGCCCTGGTCCAATCCTTCTTATTGTTGACCCAATAACTAACGTTTTGGCTCACTTGGCCACTTCTAATGTGTACGGGATAAATACTGTATACCAGGTTGCTTTAGCATCCCAATTTTTTAACAGAAAAATGTATTTTTTCAGTCGTTGGTCTAGATGTAGTTACTCCAGAATCCCTTTACGGATTTGAATCGGAATCTCTACCACCAATTCCTTCGATAAATCCAAACTTTACATCGGAAAACGTCATCCTTCCAGACACTTCTCTATTTTTAGAAGAAAGTCGAAACTTACATCCGGAACCTTACGTAATATTTCCCAAATACAACAACTACCTTTTGGACAAATTAAAATTCGATCTTCATAGCAAAATTTTAATATCTTTGAATCTTTTGGGAATAAAACCGATAGAATTTGGTGAGATTATAACCAAACACACCCTCCCGGAAGATGGAAGTGTTGTTAGTTACGCTGAGTATCGTCAAGATGGAGCTTTACTACCAAAATCATATGACGATTCAGTTGTTAGAAGATGGGGTGTGGATATTACCATAGGATCTCCGCTAGTATCTGTAGCTGTATTAGTACCAGAATATGTATCGGTAGAACCACCACAAGATAAAGTGACGGAAATGAGCATGCCTAACCTCAAATTTGATACTGACGATTACTGGGCTAAATCTAGTTTCAAACGAGCTGATATCCTCGAAAATGACCCACAGTATTTACGAACCAAAAGAAGTAGGATTGAAGAGAAAAAATTGGTTTATAAAAGCTTAAAAGGGGTGTCTTTAAATGTACCAATAAGGCTACAACTTTGGATGGACGCTAACAATACTGTGCTAAATGCTAGATCTAATCCACAGTGTGTTCACTGGTCCAGAGCCGGAGGGTAAGTTGGATACAATCAAAATGTTGGTTCGCGAGTTAATATTTACGTTTCAGATTTGGACAATGGTCTAGAGTTGGTTGCAGGACGGAAATTAACGATGATTGGTTCGAGACCACAAACGACGAGCCGATTTTAGTGAATTGTAGTTGTAATCATTTAAGTACTTTTGCTGTGCTGGTTGATGTCGTTGATTTGGAGGTAAATATAATATCTTTAACGAATGTTAAATTATATCATTTTAATATTTCTAGTACATTCCGGAACCATCACTCCTCGAAGACATCTCGAGCTACAGTTGCTTTTCGATTTCCTTACCACTCCTATTCGGAACGTACCTGATTTTAGCTTTAATAAGAGGACTCCAGACCAATTCGAATACTATCAGAAAAAATTTAGTGCTCTGCGTATTTTTGGGAGAGCTTCTTTATTTCATTGCTTTAAAAGCAAGAAAACCAATGATCGCCAACGAAGTAAGTTAATAGGGATTAAATCTTAATATATATAAATTACGTGTCACGTGTTTGTCCGCGTTGGACTCCTAAACTACTTAACCGATTTCAATCAAATTTGTACACCGTGTGCAGTTTGATCCAACTTGAAAGATAGGATAGCTTACATCTCAATTTATGATCGCAATTTTATTTTATTGCAAATTATTCGTCTTCATCTGTTAGCTCCAAACGATTTTAAATAAGAATTAAATTCCCTTGTTTTTTTTCTCTTATTTTTTGGGAATCAAACCACAATAATGTTTTTTTATTTCGACGTTTCGGTAGCATTCCAGCTACCTTTGTCAATAATAACTAATAATAAAATAATTTTTGGTCCCTATGTGACACAACGAAAAAAATATAACAACTAGACAATCAATAATATTTTGAAGTTTAAGACTACAAAACTTTGTTATCAAATTTTATTAAGGTCCATTCATAGTAGATCACATCTCTGGTGAAATGTGAAATAAAATATTTTATTTTATGACATTCCAAAGATATGATAGTCTACTAGAAATGGAATCCAGTAAAGTGCACGTTCCAGGAACGGTTTTTATTGGGATAGCGCTTTTTTTGCTTATTTTGGTAATGTTGTTAATAAAACGCGTTTGTTGTTCCTTTTTTGTGTGATTATTTTTGTTTTCAAAATATGTATGACTCAGTT
>CAJUYG010008207.1:0-10067 GCA_910591675.1 Galerucella calmariensis | reverse complement strand
TGACAGATTAGGATACTGTCAGGTAGCCGAAGGCTTTCAATTTGAACGGCCGGATACGAAATGCCTCCCGAAAAAGGGTTTCTTACCTGTCGCTAAAAGGGTCACATACGAATTGCCTCCTAAGCTCTAAATAAATTACCAGCTTCTAATCTTTGTACGAAGGTGAGACGTTGCCAAACTTTCGTCCTTTTATAGAATTTCGTTAATAACTCAATATTAACCATTATTTTTTGGTTTTAATATTTTGATTATTTTGATCAAAAACATAAAGACATGATAAGTATTTTATACATTTATTAAAACAAATCATCAGCAGAAACTTACAAAATTACATAATATTATCATCGCAGAAAATTTAAAAACACCAATTTTTAAGAAAATTACGACTCAAACAATAAAATTCAGTCTGCAGACTGAACTATTCAATTTTATATACAAATCATCAGAAGAAATTTACAAACTTACAAATTATTTTTCCTAAATTTGTATGACACTAGTTTCACAAATTCTAATTTATTTATTGTACCTTCTCTTAATTGTAATATTTTTTCATTTACAAAATTGATTTTTGCTGTACTTTCCTCAACAATTCTTTTTGGTACCGAGACAGAATTTATTTTAATATAGGTATTTATTTGAAATTGTAAAATAATCTCAATAAAATTATTTATATTTGGATGAGGGCAGTAGAAAGACGAGTTATACTTGGAATGGAAACTTTCACATGGGTTTGTGGTTCTTTCTAAAGATGAAGAGTGCTCAGCCCAGAGATGTGGCGGAAATTTCGAATTTTCCGATATATAATTATCCACAAGATAATCACAAAACTGAGTGACCCTTTCATCGACTGGTTTAATTTCGGACAAATCTATTGCAAAAAAATCGCCAACTTCTTCAGGATCTAAGAATGATAGGCCAAAAATATATGACAGAAAATGGGTAATTTCACTTGAGTCAGCACCTTTTTTCTGGTATTCTGGAGCTAAGCCCAGTGCTTGAAGCTTTCTATACCAAGCCTGACCCAAATGAAAACGACATCCACGAAGATCTGCTTCAGGGAATGCCTTACGGATACCATTATGTATAGAAATTTCAAAGTCTGAAGTTATTACTTTAGGGGATACAGGGCAATTGAGTTTAATACATTCTTCTATGATATATTTAAACACGAGATAATAAGAAGATGACTTTTTATCTTCAAGTAAACAGAAGACGAGAGGAATATAATGTCCATTTTTTAAGCCATGTATAGTGAACAATTGGGTGAAAAAGCGAGGACAGTACTCAAAAGTTCCGTCGACATACCAATTGGAAACAGTCGAAAGAAAAGAAAGATTTGAAGAACAGGATAATATAACAATGTGATTATCTTTGTCATTTTTAATTATAAAATTTTCGTTCCTATTTGTAATAATCGAAGTTGAATCGATAGCAATATGAAATTCAGATATACTTTTAGGAAGTTTAATTAAAGAATTAGTTGTTCTAGCGTAATATAAATTCTGTCTCACCCTATAGATATCGTTGGTAGTAAATGTCTCTATATTCGTCTTCTTAAGTTCT
Organism: Galerucella calmariensis; assembly: GCA_910591675.1. Taxonomy (NCBI): domain Eukaryota; kingdom Metazoa; phylum Arthropoda; class Insecta; order Coleoptera; family Chrysomelidae; genus Galerucella; species Galerucella calmariensis. Next base: position 8,504 of record CAJUYG010008207.1, on the reverse strand, counting down.
TTACATATGAGCTTCATTGGTTTTTCGTTGATATCTTCCACGGCTGCTCTTTTTATCGAATTGCTTACGGCTTTCCTATTGGACACTTCGGCAGACAACTTCTCGTGATTGTGATCTAATATCGACTCAATTATCGAATTGTCACATCCCTGCGTTTTCACAAATGCTTTGCAGGTTTTCTTAGTACATGTCCATCGCTTTACCGTATCTTTGGCCAACATTTTTTGAAAACCGAATGTGAAACCATCAATTGATATTAAAGGTTTGCCCTTTTGACTCGAACACATCGTTGATTCCATTATTTCGAATATTATAACTTAATCCACTTAAACACAATTTGAACTTAAAATTGACAAACTGATACAAGCTTTAAATCGACAAAACTGAGACAAGAACTAATAAACTTGAAGTATTTATACAAAAATTAAGTGATCACATAATTATAGAAAGAATATTTATTATAAACAACTAATTACCAGATTTAGTAGGTGCAAACTACCCTATTCATGGAATAGATTAGAGATTAGAATCGTGTTAGATCAAAACAATTAGAATACTTAGTGTAGGTACATCGGCTTTATTTTTAATGGTAAACAATTTTATTTTCTAAACAAAAATGTACACTGATTAAGTAATCACATCATTATAGAAAGGATATTTATTATAAACAACTAAGTGTACTTCGGCTTTGTTTTTAATTGTAAACAATTTTATTTTCTAAACAAAAATGTCGTACTCTGAAATATTTTGTTAACAGATTTTATGTACAGTGCATAAGAATTAGAAAAATAAAAATAGATATATATTTACCTATTCAAATTATAATTTGGCAACATTGTGTCATTATACAAAGATTAAGCACACAAAATATTACCATAAATGATTAAGGACCCGGAGGCATTTCGATTGTACCCGGGAGGCATTTCATCTATGAAAATAGGTACCTGAAAAAACGGGAGGCATTTCGATAACACCGATTTGAACACCTACTGTAAATAAATGTGGAATTTTCAATTATCGTTAACTTTGTATTAGATAAATGTTTACTATTAAATATTATTTTTTTCTTATGAAACCGTAAGTCATAGACCCACTAAACCTTGTATTGGTAAATTCAGAAAAACCATATCTACTCGAAAAAAAATATAAATACAGGGTGATGCATTTAAAATATTATCCGATGACGTCATATCTTGAAAAATATGATATAAACGGAAAATCTGCAAACACCACTAAATATAACATAAAATCTACAAAAACTTTTATTTAGGTCAAATTTTCGTAAATGCCATAATTAAGCCATAAATCAGGTGTTCCGCTCATTTTGCCCAACCCTGTATAAGTTTACAATCATTTTTTAAATTTGTAAATTTTGACATCTTTCAGTCCAATTTTTTCAGGCAGTTTTAAAAACTGATTTTCCTATTAATATCCCTTAATCGTATATACAAAACAAAAATAGCTTCATATTATAAAACAGTATTAAATAACATTAATAACAGTAAATTAGTAGGTAATAAAATTCCAAATAAACGAATCAACTCAAGTAAAATTGAAATTAAAACTAACAACACCTTGTATTGCATGAAAATAGAATTAATCGAAAGACTGGTGAGAGGTGGGTGTAGTGCGGGGTGCGCAGACTAGTTTTTTCGTGATTGGCTTAGACCAAACTATTGAACATCAAATGTAATTACTGTCATCCTAACGATGATATTTTAAATATCGAAATAATTATCAATTTTGAATTTTCATATTACATTTTTGGAACTTTAGTTCTTTACGCCAGGTTATGTTTGAGCGACCAGGGGTCGCGACGCAAAAGATCTGACCGTTACGCGTTACGTTATGCTACGTTATGTTACATTGCTTCGTTATGTGCCTTGCTTGCGTGCTTGTGCCTCCTTAGTCTCTCTCTCGTTTACGAAGCAGCGATTCATAATAATATGCTCCTGCCCGGATTCGAACCCGGGCCTCCCGCGTGCAATGCGAGCATTCTACCACTGAACCACCGATGCTATATTGAAATTCAATGCAAAGCTGGTATTTGCAGTGCCGGTGATCTACCTGAATTTGTTCGGATAAATTTTTACCATTATTTCCATAATTTATTTTGCGCGATTAAGGGGTCTAGGCTAGGACATTTACTTTTCGAAATACAGGGTGTTGAAATTTTGAAAACTTGAATGTTTTAATTCGATAACTTGAAAATGGATGGATACATTGATTCGACATTTTTTGGCAGGTTGTTTTTAAATGTAAAAGGGCATATTTTGATAGAAATTGTAGTTTGTGCAACTAGTGTAGATATGATGGCCATATCGCACGAGGACGAAGTTTGAGCACGACGCCGTAGGCGGACAATCCACACGAGTCGAGCAACATATTTTTTCTACGACCCACTTAAGAAAAAATCTAGAAAATAAAAATTTCTATAAACTGTAATATAACTTCAAATTAAACATTTTACAATTCAATTTTATGTTTCCACTAATTTTGTGGTAAACGTACAGTTCTTGAATGTCCAATTTGTATAATGCTACGGTTTCACTTTTTAAGTATACGATGCTGTTATAAGTAGATGTTGCCAGTCGGACTCCCTCAAGGGTACCGTACCACTATCTATAATAATGAATATTCTGCTAAATATTTCAAACGTCTACCTGTTGTTGTTATTATTATCAAGCAGAATAATTATTCTTGAAAATAAAAGTAACAATTAAAAAAAAACTTTTTCACGGGAATCGAACCCGGGTCTACGGCGTGAGAGTCTGGATTGCTTACTATCACATAATTTTATAAAATCTGAGGACCCCTTAAATACCCATTTTATTCTGTTTTAAGTATTTGTTGGTAATTTGTACGGATTATTTCTTTCAAGTTTATCTTTGTAAATAAATATTCTTGATCCAGTGCGCTTCTATGAGAAACTTTTTTTGACAAGTTATTTTGACGTTTCTTTAAATTGAAAAAAGATGAATGACGGATACTAAACTCGAATGCTGATTGGTGGATTTCATATACGTTCTAGGATGTATATGAAATCATATCCGTTTAGTTAAATGATGGCCCACATTTCCATTTTGTACACAGAAAGAAAAAGTAGCCACTATACAATCAAAAAATGGATTGAATCAATCATTCTGATCCATAAAACTCAGCCGATACGCAATGTGATTAAGACAATCACTTGCATGTAATTGACTAATCACCAAGTATTAATACAATCACTCAAGTTATTGATTCTTTGTATGTATGAAGATTGATTTTGATGTCCACAGATCAGTGAACAATCATTGTAGACATCAATCCAATCGTTTTGTTTATTAACTTGAGGAACAAACTTGATCCCCTCTGTCCAGTAAATAATCATCATCAACATTAATCCAATCATTTTGTTTATCAACTTCAAGAACAAACCTGATCTCCTCTGTCCAGTAAATAATCATCATCAACATTAATTCAATCATATTGTTTATTAATTTGAAGAGCAAAATTGATCACCACTAGAAATTAACCTAATCGTTATTGTAATTGATTTAAACGTTATATATTTTATACTTACTGATTGAAATATACAATAAGTTCGAAACGTGTACGTATCCTTAGTGGCTGCCTATATTTTTTAGAGATGATTGCTCGCCTGCAATGTTTTCAACAATAATAATGTGTGCATGATTGAACCAATAGCTTATCAAATTAATCAAACTCATTATCTGCTGACATTATACATCAAAATCATCAATTCAATCCATATTTTTGTATTAAAAAGCGCTTGAACTGTAGAGCCTATAAATTGTGGCTCATGCAAGACTTACCTTGTTCCCAAAATTAGCTGTTTGAATCATGACTTCAGGCATTAATGAAGACCTTAAACTTTTTGCAGATGAGAAATTTGTGCTAATCCTACTATAGCTGAATAAAGAATTAGAATTGGTATAGTTAAGAAACTATTGAAATATGCGCATACCTAGGTACTTATATAAAAATCATATCACTTATGATGTCGTTTGTAAATATATTTTTTCTGTTCTTACTGTGTGAAATCCCTTGAAAATGATACAATGTACATCGAAATTTACACTACCAAGAGTATTACTACAGAGACATTATCAAGAGTATTACTACAGTGAAATTATCAAGAGACTTATTCCTATTAATTTTGTTTATATGCAAAGCATGGTAATAGGAAAATGGGATATAATAAAAAAATATTATTAACTGATATATTTCTATTGTTCTTCAAATATTCTCAGAGTATTTTTACTTTTGCGCATGATCGGTCATTCTCAAACTTAAAAAAGTGTATTTCAAAAATATGTCCATTCCATTCCCATTTTATTGGTAGGTACCATATCATCATGTAGGCTCCACAACAAGGCGGCATCACACCCAACTAAAATAATAGATTTTCATTTGTAAACTACGTTTCAGGTTATGCGTAAAACTATAAATTCTTACTTTCATTATCAGTTACAGTCGTCAGTCTATCCAACATTGTTTTGATGTTTTCATCTTTGACGTGCTGCTCATCTCCAAGAAAGGATAATATTGCAGGAAATTCAGATCTTCAATCCACTAGTGTCCCTTTGTTTTGAATGATGCTCCACATAATTTTTAGATCACTTACATACCACTTACACTACGAACACAGTAAAAATTTTAATGCAAAATCAAAAATCAAAATTGTCACCTACGCGAAACCACATGTTTTCACTTCACTCACTCGAAAACAAATCAGAGTCTCAGCTCAGTTGCAATTAGTGACTTGCTATTGCAACAAGTATCTAGGGTGGGTTTTACGGAAAGTCAATAATTCTTAGTAATTATCGTAATTATTTAAAGTATTAAAATGATCAAAACAGTAGCATTAATTCAATCAAAAAAGTGATTGGTTTATTTACTTTGGAAATGGATTTGAGTTCAACCGTTTTATTTAATCACTTATACATCAACTTAATGCATAGCTGTGATCAAGTTGTTCTTTAGAGGTTGATTATCACAGACATTATAACAATCATTGAAATCCTTACATTCATCATAAAAACATTATATTGATTTCCGTTAACATCAATAACTATGCGCTAATGTGATTAATACAATCACCTTATTAATTGTAACGATGCTACCAAAATAATTATAGTAATGCTTAGTTTGATCAAATAGATCAAATTTGTGATTGAAATCGATCTATTCCGGTCAATACAAGCTGGTGATTCATATAAGGTTCGATATTTCTTTCTGTGTAAGCTGTGCAGAATAGTAGTTTGTGCAACTAGTGTGGATATGGACAATCCACACGAGTCAAACATTATATTTTTTCTACGATCCATTCAAGAAAAAATCTAGAAAATAAACATTTGAATATACTGTAAAATAAATATAACTTGAAATTGAGAATGTTCAACAATTTTATTCATAATCGTACCAATTCAATTTTATGTCTTCACTAATTTTTTGTGATAAACGTACAGTTCTTAAATGTACAATTTGTACAATGCTACGGTTTCCCTTTTTAAATATACGATGCTGTTATAAGTAGATGTTGCCAGTCGGACTCCCTCATGAAGGGTACCGTACCATTATCTATAATAATGAATATTCTGCTGATTATTTCAAACGTCTACCTGTTGCCGTTATTAATATCAAGCAGAATAATTATTTAAAAATAAAATTAACAGTAAAAAAAATTTCCTCGTGGGGAATCGAACCCGGGTCTACCGCGTGAGAGTCTGGTATGCTTACTACTCATCCACCAAAGAATATGAAAATCGTATGTATTACATAATTTTTTCTTAAAAGGAGCGCGACACGTTTTACCTTTTTATTAAATTGGAGTTAATAATAATAACATTTAAAAAAGTAGATTCCACGAAGTAAGGTTCCAGACAGTATATTCGAGATATTTATTGATGTATTTAAATAAATAAACATAATCATAATAATATAATGTCTTACATGGATATTTATAATATACATTTGGATTTTGGCCACCGACAGATTATTTTTAAAATCTAAGTATGTTATTTTGGAAGTGAAAATAGGCATTTTCTTTCATTGCACCGACTTTGTAACCATACAGGATGATACTAAAAAAATAGGTCGAATAGTCTCAAAAGATTTCTCTATTATTATTGCAAAGTGCTGTAATATTTAACTTTTGCTGGAAAAGTCGGACATTTTTTGAAATGAAAAACAGAATTTATTCCATAATTTATTCATTTCCTAGCCTGAACAGCCAGCTTGAAACGCAATACATAATCTTCGATCTGCTCAACCTTCTCCGTTTGTGTTTCATGAACAAAATTTACTGATATTGGTACACTAACTAACCTTCCATAAAATGGGGCCCGTTTTAAACTCTAGCATGTACGAGAAAATTTTCAACAAATCAATGTACTTACTCATGAATTTGGACAATACATTAATTTTTTTCACATAGAACGCATGAGAATATTTTACAGAGCAGCAGGCTGTTAAAGATCAAATGTTGTTCAATCTCATCAAGAAAAAATTGATACACTGTGGTCAAAAATTTCTAAAATAAAATTACCATCTATATCAAGTACCAAGTGTGAAAAACGTTACTTTAGTCACGAGTTTTCTGAGGCACGGGTAGGCGAAGCAGAACTGGCGCCTTATAAAAAAACGTGAAAAAAACAGAATTAAATTGTAATATTTTGACCAGATGGAAACTATAATGGGACACAGAAATTTAGAACCGATAAAAATAAGTAGGTAGTCTACTTGCAGATGATGTGGTCTTAGTAGCGAATGCAAAGAACAAAATGCAAAAACTGGTGAATATTTGGACTAAAAAAATAGAGAACATGAAGAAGGAGGTGAACATAAATAAAACAAAAATGATTATGATAAATGAAAAACAACTATGTAATCAAAATAATAATAGTTATTCACGTAACTAGTTATGGAAAGAGCGATATTGTTCAACAAGCGTAATATTTGCCAAAACGAGCGCTAGCGAATTTTGCAAATTGCGCGAGTTGAACAATGTTCCTCTCTTCATAACGTGTTTACATACAACGTTTTATCATATTACGTGCTTTTATGATAATATTTAATAAAATCTTCAATTACAATGATAATATTAAAGTGGATTCAAATGGTGCTAGAAGTATTGTTACTATGAAGTATTCACCCAGAAAATTGACTTACTCTAAATGACTGTGTCCTTAATAATGTTTTTTTCAATGTTTATAAATATTAGAATACTATTGAATTGAAATTATGGGGTAATTGTCAGTTTAAATGATGAAATAATTGTCAGCTTTGACAGTACCTACCTAATTAATAAATTATTCTTTGAAACTCATGTGGTATCTCTATGTTGAAACATAAACAGTTACGTAAAGTTTTTACATAACTACTTTTCGTAACTGATATATGAAGGTTATGAAAAATGTGACGTTACCTAACGTCAAGGAGTGACTTAAAGTGTCACATTTGATAGCGGAATTAGATAAGAAAAATCAATTGGAAAAACCAGACGCTAGAAAGAGTAACAGCATTCGAATATTTGGGAAGTATATTAACAGAAGAAGATAAATAGATGCAGAAATAACAAACAGAGCAAATAGATCAACTATGTATGTATGTATATGTGATTTTTGGGGTGACATTCACTGAGACCTAAAAGATCTATTGTGCCCCCTTACTTCTACTCAGTTTCTGAGAAGAGTCTCAGAAACTAGTAGTTCCTTTAGTCCTATTTCCCGGAGGAATTTTAGGATGTTTGCAGGCTTCAACTTAGGCAAATGTTCCTCTTCTATCCAGTAATCTCCCAGGTGCTGTGCTCTAGGATTCTGGAGTGTTGTGCAGTTGGAAAGTATGTGGATGGAGGTTTCTTCTTCCATTCCACAATATCTGCATTCTTCTTCCTCCACTATTTTGAGCTTTTTCAGGTGCCCATTCAGGTGACAATGTCCCGTTAGGATCCTTGTCAAAACTCTTAGCGCAGTTTTACTTTGACTTATGCATTCTTTTGATCTCAACAGGTTGTAGTCACCCAGAAGAGTCTTTGATTGTATAATCCCTTCTTGATCTTTCCAATGGTCAGATCTTCTCTTTTTCTCGGCTTTACTTATTCCTTCCAATATTACATTGGGGCTGATTCCGCAAAAGGGTTCGGCCCCCAGAAAGGTATTTCAGTCCCCCTCTTTGCTAGTTCATCTGCTATTTCATTTCCTTCTATTCCAGTGTGTCCTGGAATCCTTAGTGAGGTGACTATGTTGTTCTCGCCTAGCTCATTGAGTTTGTCTAGGCATTCCCACACCATTTTGGAACTGATTACACAAGAGCTCAGTGCCTTAATGGCTGCTTGACTATCCGACATTATGATAATCCTTTGTCTTCTGTATCCTTTATCAATATTGAACTGGTCGCACTTTCTTATGGCGTGGATTTCCGCTTGAAAGATACTTGGGGTTTTTAATAAGGTTTCAGAGTGTTTGGTTCCTGGCCCGAACACTCCTATCCCAGTTCCT
>CAJUYG010008206.1:0-10067 GCA_910591675.1 Galerucella calmariensis | reverse complement strand
AACTTTTACAGCGACAAATACACTAGTGGTTTTTCAATTATTGATTTCTTCATCAATATCACTGTTCCCAGTATGAATTTCAATAACTGCGTTTTTAATAATTGTACATTAAAATAAAAATGTGTTTATTTTTAATGTTTCATAAATAAAGTTTGCATTGATATGTTTCCAAATTTCTTATTAATGAAATTGTCCTGCCGAATTACATTCGAGGTTTGTATTGATATTGGGTAAATTTGTGTTGTTCAAATTCTAAACTGTTTCCTTTAGCAATTTGACTCGAATAACTGTCAACCTAACCATTGCTAGGAAACAGTTTCTCATTAAACAACCCAAATTTACCTGATAAAATACAAACCACTTGTGCAATTACAAGTGAAAAATACGGGAATTACAATTGAAAATACAAGAATAGCTATATTCTGTTAATTTTCCAGTAACAAAAACTTTCCTATTTGATAACTTAAACTTCATCACTAATACATGGTTTTAAACTTTTTTTATTTTTTGTAATTTTGAATCCAGTAGTTGATATCTCCATTTCACACCCTAACGATTGTTTTTGTTAAAACGAATATCGCAATCCATCATTTTTAAATCAATTTGTCTCGTGAATGCAACCATGCAAACAAATGAGTCTGTCTGTCAATGCTCCTCGACTTTTTCCTGTCGCTTGTGCCGAAATCTTGGAAGAGTTTTTATATAAACTTGTAAATCAACTCTTTATGATCACAAATTTTAGACCGGTATTTGTGGATTGGAAAAAACTCACTTCTCATAATAATTTTTGATTATACAAATCGGAAATGAAGATGACCAAAGCTTACAATTGGAAGAAATACATTTTCCTGGAAAATTGCAATTATCTTAAATTGCAAATTTAAATGAATCACTTTCCAACTGGGAGTACATTTATATCCAATATCTACTTTTCAAAACAATATTTGGAGAAACTGATGAAGAAATCTGTCCCAATAGTTCTGTTTTCGTGACGAACGCCACTAAAAAATTTTGAGAGAGTGGAAGAAAAAAGTATAACAGAAAAAAATGCTCCACGAAATATGTGGGTTCCATTAGACAGACCAATAAATTTGGCGTCAATGAGTGGTGGAATGGCAATAGCCCATGTCTCGAGTCCATGGATGTTGGGCTCGATGAAGATCCCTACCACCAGGTTGGAATACTAGAGGACTCGGCAAAAATTTTTGTTAGGAGTAGTGAGCTACCGGCGTCAGTGACTGGCTTCACACCGAGAAAAAGATTTATTTGTGACAATTAAAATCTTATTATGTCAAATAAATATGATTTTCCATATTGCCTAACTAATATTCAATTTGTCGTTAAGAAAGGATTTGTTTCAAGTTCGGAAAGTAATATTGTTGATGAATGAAAACATATTCGTTGTCATCAAAAAAATAAGTTTTCTATCGAAAATTACATTCATTCTTGTGAGAATGTATCATATTTGTCTTTATTTTTTTGTTCCTTCTTCAAGAAAACTATTAATTTTTACTGAAATTCAACATATTTTTATTTTTTTTTTATTTACAATAACCGCTTCTACCTCTAGGGTAATTAGCGGCGGAGTTTATAAATATGTACAAATTATTTTAATAAGAAGTTTGTTACAATTTGTGGAAAATGTTTATATGTTTCAGGAAGGAAATAATGTTTTGGGGGTTGCATTTTTCTCCAATTATGTCTTGAAGGGTTTTTCCTATTTTGAAGTTTCTTCTTTCGATTTCATATGCTGGACACTCTAGTAAGATATGAGACACAGTTATAGTTTGATCACATAGGACACAAAGTGGAATAGGCTCCCGAGTTAGTAGATATTCGTGTGTTAACCTGGTGTGTCCGAGGCGGAGTCGTGTGACGATGAACTGGTGCTGACGTTTATTTGTGTTGCACTGCCATTTTCCTATGTTAGGTTTTACTTGTTGGAGTTTAGATGCTTTTTGTTTCCATTCCGTATTCCAGTTGTTATCTGGTGTCAAAAATAAGGTTTTAAATCTGAAGCATGCGTGTGGTAGGTATGTGGACGTGTTTGGTTGGCTTGCTGCGATACGGGCATATTCGTCTGCTGTTTCGTTCCCTTTTATTCCCGTATGAGATGGGACCCATAGGAAAGCAATCTCTTTGTTCAACATATTTATCATAACCGAACCATAATTTACATAAACATTACATTGCCTTATAGTAAAAAAATATATTTCCCTAAAAAACCGAGTTATTTATGGTATTATCTTTTGTTTATGGAAGTTACCTACATGCACTTTTCAATACACTGAGCTTTTAGAATGTTTCTAAATATTTAAAAATATATTGAAAGTTCACGGTGTATTAAGCAGTATGGGTAACTTCCACACGGTTCTGTAAATAATTAGGTTATATTTTTCACAAATATTTGTCTAAGCCGTTTCCAGACTTTGTCGAACAACAAAGTTGACTTTCGTTTTGTATGTGTGGACTAGTCGATCGAATTGGTCGATGGACACGGATTTAAATTACAGAATTTTTATGATAAACATGTTAAAATCTAATAGAAATTAATGGTCTCTATTTATGCATAAAACTGTTTAGTTGGAAAGCAGGATAGGAATAAAAAGCTTGCTGCTGAATATTTTGATCTGTTAAAAAGAAAACTATACATTTTTAAAATAGATACCATACATTTATAAAATGGAAACCACACATTGTTAAAATTAAACATACCTACATGATCTAAAACATAACCAACAATGGTATCCACATTGCAAGATAGCCTTGTCTATCCTCAAGTGTGCTCATTAATGCTTCCCCCATAGTCGTTTTTCGGAGTTCTCTTAGTAGATCTGACAGGTTTAATTGAGAAATGTGTATGTTTGAGGTACATTTCGCTTGCTTGTTACTTCTATCTACTTGAATATAATAATTATCATTTATTTCCTCACCTTCAAAGATATCTCACAATTTTTGTAATCGCCATGAGTTCAACAACTCATTCAATCTATTATTAAACTTATTTTTGTCCAGAGCACTTTAACCACATACTTCACAAAAACAAAATAATTAGTAAAATTGCAAAAACTGATCTAATTTCACATGCAGACTGACGCCAAACTTATGCAGGTGGTGACCGTTACTGAATAAATGGGAAGGGTATGGTGAGAATTATTTGTTCCAATTGCCACATAATTTGTAGTGATTTCTTACGGGTGAAGAAATACCTATGTGATTTGTAGCAAATAAGTTTTTTTTCTCGTAACAATAACTGTACAAGTATACTGAAATACTTATTTTTTCAGTATAAAGTAGATCTTATTGGAGGCTAATAATCTCTAGGCTAATTTAAAAAATGTAAATTTCTGTCAAAACTTTCAAATGATTTACTATGAATATTTAATTTGTTGTTTTAAAGTGATGGAATATTATTGGAGATGTTAGGTTTTTCTTGGGTAATGAAAACAATTTTAACCCAAATAGCATTGTTTTATTTTATAAGAAAATATAATATTGTGCTTCGTAGACTTTTATTGTTTCTAAAAAACAATTGTATGAAGGTGTGCATGAAGGAGAACAAATTTTCTTACATTGAAGAAATCACACTCGAATAAATCATTTTTTTATATCAAGATTTTCCAAAATTTTCTCGATAATGTGGCTTCTTAATAATAAATAAGCAATGTTAGTTTTAAACAAAGGGGGGTCAAACAAATCAGTTTATTTTTCTATAAATAACTCTTCTCTCGGTGCAGTCGCAAAAATAGACTGTCGTCAAATAACAAAAACAAAAATACACATCAGCATGCTTACCAGGCAGGGACCTGGGTAATACAGCTGACGGAGTATATCTGATGTTCTTTGGATATACAAGAAATTCCCACCTTTTTTTCTGTACAGTACAACATACATTACTACTCTTTGAAGAGTAATTTTCAAATTTGCAAGGAGATAATAATAGTGTTACGCTATTATAGCTTTGTCATCTGTTGATAACACTTATGACAATTGTAGTTAAGCACAGACTTTCATTGTTTGAAATTCATTATAATTGTGTTATAATTAAATTTCCAGTCTCCTCCACAGAGCGTCTAATTTCCCACAAGAATATTTCTCAGTAATTTCGAAGTACTCCTTCCTACGAGAGCTATAAAATTCCAGAGCTCAAGACAATTTTTGTTATTTTAAAGGAGAATAGAAATTATCAATGCCATACAAATATTAAGAGCTCAAATATTCCACAATATTTTATTTATGTTTTGTCCAACAATATTTTCAATTATTAGGTAATTTCCGAATGAAAAGCAGACATTTATAAGGTTTGTTCCAACTAAGCGAAATGATGAGTACGTGAACGTCACGATCATGCGCATAACAAAATTTCTGTTCCGACAATTCCACGGACTGATATAAAAATGTGTTCCAACAAAAACTGGACACGTTCATCAACGTGTCGGCGAACGATCATTTTCATCAGAGATTTGGATGTAGAACCGTTCGTCCAAACTGTCAGTTGATGTTTTAGGGCGAGTTGTATCAAACAGTATCCAACACCTAAACTCAGTTTAATCATGACTGATGTGTAGACTGATGTAATTGTTGATAATAAATACATCAATCAGCCACAGTCTAAGCATCAGTTATCATTAAACCGAGTTAAAGTGTTTGATACAACTCGCCCTAAAGGTTAGGTAATGGTAAATGAACATAAATCATACATAAATAAAACGTGAACTTATAGGGTTGTAATGAAGTTCCTGAAAGTGGTTACAGTTTAAAAATGAATCGTAGAATCGTTCCAACAATGCATAGGGTATTATGTTCATGGATTAATTCACGAACAGGTTCTCGAACGTTTGACTCGTACATAAATAAGTTCATGAACGTTCACGTACTAATCAGAAGGTGGTTGTTGGAACAAACCTATTGACACTTATATTCACATCACGGTCGTATTCACACGGGTTCGTACAAATGACAGTTACTGCCACAACCAGACACTGTGCTGTATCACCACAGTGACGAAAGGTTATAAAGTCCAAAATAATCGATATCTCATTCTGTGAATCAGTAAATACGAAAAAAGTCATTTTCCAATATTCTGTATTTCAAATTTCATTTTAACTGGACTATAAATGAATTTCCTTGATCAAATTTATGCTATCTTGACAGTTCATCGTATTTGCCTTAGTTAAATATTTGACATCGGCGTCTTTACTCGCTCTAACGTCTTGTATTAAATCTTTTGAATCCATTATAACAATTAAACTTTCAGGGATTCCAATTAAAAAAATTAGATGGATCGTTGATTCGGTCCATAACAAGGGGAATAACAACTGGGGAAATTTAAAAGACTCTTCCATCAAATGTCGTATGAAAACAATTTTAATTCATTCCATTAACTGAATGTGATTAATTATCGCAAACTAGAGTATTTTGACATTTTCAATTAAAACTAGTAATAGTAGTTTGATATGTTTTGGAAATGTGAAAAGTGCCGATTTTGATTACCTTCTTTGGAATGAGATTTTTGGACATTTTCATGATATTTTCTATCTGCAATGAAAATCTTAGACCAAAAGCAAGAAATATCTGTGGAAGTGGGTAAAAACCTTGAGAAATACCATCCTTTGGAAATTTCAAATATTGCTTGAAAATTATTATCAAATTGATTTCAACACGTTGAGTGCCAAAATAGTACCTAATAATTCTAGTACTATGCCCAAACATGGGTTTTTCCTGAATTTGATGATAAAATATCATTTTACACCGAGAGAAGAGTCATTTATAGACAAATAAACTGATTTGTTGGACCCCCCTTTGTTTAAAACTAACATTGTTTATTTATTATTAGGAATCCATATTAACGTGAAAATATTGGGAAATTTTGATATAAAAAAATGATTTATTCGAGTGTAATTTCTTTAATGTGAAAAAATTTGTTCTCCCTTATTGACACCTTCATACAATTGCAGAAACTATAAACGTCTACGAAGCACAATATAATATTTTGTTATAAAATATAACGATGCTATTTGGGTGAAATTTATTTTCAGTACCCAGAAAAAAAACCAACATCTTCAATAATATTCCATTACTTTAAAACAACAAATTAAATATTCATAGTAAATTATTTGAAAGTTTTGACAAAAATTTACATTTTTTAAATAAGCCTATGGATTATTAGCCTCAAATAAGATCTACTTTATACCGAAAAAATAGGTATTTCAGTATAATTGTACATTTATTGTTACGAGAAAAAAAACTTATTTGCTACAAATCACATAGGTATTTCTTCACCCGTAAGAAATCACTACAAATTATGTGGCAATTGGAACAAATGATTCTCACCCCACACTTCCCTATTATTCAGTAACGGTCGTCTCCTGTATACGTTTGGCGTCAGTCTGCATGTGAAATTCGATCAGTTTTTGCAATTTTACTAATTATTATTTTGTTTTTGTGAAGTATGTGGTCAAAGTGCTTTGGACAAAAATAAGTTTAATAATAGAATGAATGAATTGTTAAACTCATGGCGATTACAATAATTGTGAGATATCTTTGAAGGTAAGAAAATAAATGACAATTATATTCAAGTAGGTGGAAGTAACAAGCAAGTCGATTGTACCTCAAACATACACATTTCTCAATTAAACCTGTCATATCTCTTCCAAGAACTCCAAAAAACTACTAAGGAGAAAGCATTAATGAGCACACTTAAAGATAGACAAGGCTATCTTGTGGATACCATTGTTGGTTATGTTTTAGATCATGTAGGTATGTTTAATTTTGACAATGTGTGATTTCCATTTTATAAATGTATGGTATCTATTTTAAAAATGCACAGTTTTCTTTTTAATAGATCAAAATATTCAGCAGTAAGTTTTTTATTCCTATCCTGCTTTCCAACTAAACAGTTTTATGCATAAATAGAGACCATCAATTTCTATTAGATTTTAACATGTTTATCATAAAAATTCTGTAATTTTAATCCGTGTCCGGACTAACCATCGACCAATTCGATATTCGATATTTTTTCACTATAAGGCAATTATAATGTTAATGGAAATTATGGTTCGGTTATGATGAATATATTGAACTTAACCCATACAATATACTTTTTTATGGTAAAGAAATATATTTTACCGATACAATACATTTTTTCATGGTAAAGAAATGTCATTCTGCCATAAATTAATTTTTTCGTAATAAAACAATATAGTTAGCTTGCAAAAACAAGTATTTGTTATCGAAAAACTACTTTATTTAATTTAAATGCTTTCAAAGATTAATAATATAACTATTTGGTCATTATACCTCAATAAATGTTGTTTGAGACAAATATGATACATTTTCACAAGAATAAACGTAATTTTCGATAGATGACTCATTTTATCGATGACAATGAATATGTTTTTATCCATCAACAATATTACTTTCCGAACTTGAAACAAATCTTTCCTTCACGACAAATCAAATATCAGTTAGGCCATATGGAAAATCATATTTATTTGACATAATAAGATTTTGATTGTCACAAATAAATCTTCTTCTCGGTGTGGAGTAGAAATGCAACAGAAATAATCTATCAAAAATGTAGATCATGCTCAAGCAGCATGGTTTTGAGAATGTATTCATGTTCGATACACGTTGCCAACCAATCACTTTTGGATATTATACCCACGTGTATTCAACGCAGATACATTCACGGAACATAAGCAACAATGAAGAGCCTTTTGGTATTGCACTCTGCCCTTCAAAATATTGGATGCAGGTAAATGTAGTGCTCTCAAAACGGGCAGAAGCACCTGTTGTGTTGGTCAGTAATTTTGTTCCAGGTGAATTAGAGCTACAACAATTTCTCGAAATGGCGTACGAAAAAAAACAAGCTAAATAAGAACGAAAGCTTCACTCCGTAAGCAATGATTATCAAATACTTAGCACAGGCTTAAGACTGAAATGCTGCCAGCAACTAATTCATGAGAGACTAGCTTTTGGTTTTGTGATAATAGTTAATAAGTTGGTCTTGGGAGTTTCCTTTTTACCTAATTGACATTTTCGAAATCACAGCTTGCTCTTTTCATTCCAAATATTGTGAAACTAATAAGATCGAGTGGAGAGCATTTTGGGAAGTGAAGGAAGTCTATTATTTTATGGATATTGGAATTAACATCGGAAAAGTGATTCACAAAGGGAAATTTTTTCAGCTGACCGCTATATTGAACTAAGTCGAACTTAAGTTGACCTAAGGGAGAATTTAATATTAAGTGATCTTTAAATAGTTTGAGGAATACTTAGAAAGCGATGCAATGCAAATAGTGCTTTTAAAATTATTCCATTCCAAGACTGTTGAAGTAAACAGTGCAAACGAGCATAATAATCCAGTCAGGAAGGTGAATTGTAGAGTAATTAAATCGAGAATAATGGCAGCCACTTGGAGTTAATTGAACTTTATTGAGGAGAGTGTGTTAAATCCGATAATACAACTTTGGAAGTGAGTACCTTAGAGAAGGGTAGCGGGGCACCTCCTAGTGAGGGACAAAAATGTATCGAAATGAACCTAACTATTGAAAAAATTGCCGTTAGGTGACACTGCAATCAGATTCATACTGAACTTATTTTGAACAGTTGGTCGATTTTAATGAGATTTTGTGTGTTCACAATTGACATTTTGCAAAGGAGTTTACAGTTAAGGTCAATTAATAATTCATTTGAATTCACAAAACCAAATTTTGTAACCCAAGGAATTTGAAGAGAATTCAGGAAAATAAGTTTTGAAACATATTCCTTTTATCAAAAAATGAATATGTAACAATGTGATATTTTTCATTCAAAGTGGAAAATTGTCAATATTTTGATATGATAAGACAAGAGTTAGCACTGGACTCTGGTATTTCACAGAATGTTTGCTAATAATAGAACTGAAGTGTGGAAAAGTCTCAGGAATTTGATTTGCAAATTTTTTCCAGCTGGTTTGAAATGATCAATCCACAATAAATTGAAAAAATGCGTGATGATGTTTTCGAAACGAAATTTGGTTTCTCCAATCCTAAGTTCACATTCCATCAATAAAACAGACTTTTCTTCCACTGAGCAACCGCCAAATATGTGTGAGAGTATCGCGCTCTTAATTGAAATTATAAATATACGTGGTAAATTTCATGAAAGTGATATTTTTTAAGGAAACATCCTGTTCTTGGAAAATATTTGGAAAATCTGCAATAGCTACTGATATATTCGCATGAAGCAATTGTTTTAGATTTTAGTTTTAGATAATAAAGCATGTATTTTTTCAGGTCAAGTTACACTAATTGATTTTTATTGTCCACCATCAAGAAAAAACAAAACGAATTAATGTCTGTTTTCCAGTTTTCTCTTTTTATTAATATTTCAAACTACTATTTATACAAATCTAGTGAAATTATCTTCCAATACCAAAACTGTTGCCGGCCAAGGAAAAAAATATAACGTGCTGCTAGTCTTAACTAATAAATTAGCTATTGTTATCCGTAAAATTCCGTGACAAAAAATTCCGACGTCAAAATTATCCACTAACATAAAATGTACACCTATCACATTCATTTACATCAATAATTGACAAGTGATGATGGTCCTCGGAGATTAGCTTTTGGTGATTGGATTTGGCTGTAACCTCGAAGTGACAGTTTTGTTTTATTCCGAATGGTGAGGCCACTTTTCAAAAAAACTGGAAAATGATGACTTCTCCACAAACATGTACATTTTTAATTGGAGATAATAGTGAAGCTAGGTGGTTTTAATTGAACGCTCCAGAAATTTTGTATTTCAAAATATATGAAATCTCCCAAAAGTGAAGTAGTGAAGTATTTTTATGAATTTCCCTCACTAAACCAAGGAAAAGTTTCACGAAAGTAGCAGAGTATTATTGTATCTAACTCGCCTGTGTTTAAATTTGTTTTGGTTCAGACAAAGTTCTGTTATCACGGTAATATTTCTTAGCTCCATAAAAAAAATTATTTCCTGATAAGCATGGTGCCGAAACTACCGAGCTGCTACACATCGTTCTCGCGCCCATACAGTTGAAGCACTCACTTGTAGATTGCCTA
>CAJUYG010008204.1:0-10069 GCA_910591675.1 Galerucella calmariensis | reverse complement strand
TACTTAATTAGGGTTTATTACTCCTCGTACTTTCTGTACAGACTATAGAAAGCTTATGATATCGCTTCCCTCGTCGAAAAAAAAAATTGTCTACAGCCACATGTATATTATCCATTTTCTGCACACTTTACAAAATGGAAATGTAGGCCATATCGGTTAACTGAACGAATATGATTTCATATACATCCTAGAACGTATATGAAATCCACCAATTAGCATTCGAGTTTAGTATCCGTCACTCATCTTTTTTCAATTTAAAAGAAACGTCAAAATAACTTGTCAAAAAAAGTCTCTCATAGAAGCACTGGATCAAGAATATTCATTTACAAAAATAAACTTAAATGAAATAATCCGTACAAATTAACAACAAATACTTAAAACAAAATAAAATAGGTATTTGAGGGGACCTCAGATTTTATAAAATTATGTAATACATCTGACGTTATAGATAAACAATTTGCATTTTCCTCGGTGGTCGAGTAGTAAGCAAACCAGACTCTCACGCGGTAGACCCGGGTTTGATTCCCCGTGAAAAAGTTTTCTTCAACTGTCAATTTTATTTTTCAATAATTATTCTGCTTGATATCAATAATGACAACAGGTAGACGTTTGAAATATTTAGCAGAATATTCATTATTATAGATAATGGTGAGGTCCCTTTATGAGGGAGTCCGACTGGCAACATCTACTTATAACAGCATCGTATATTTAAAAAGGAAAGCCGTAGCATTATGCAAATTGGACATTCAAGAACTGTACGTTTCCAGTTTATAGAAATTTTTATTTTCTAGATTTTTTCTTAAGTGGGTCGTAGAAAAAATATGCTGTTCGACTCGTGTGGATTCTCCATATCGCACTTGAACGATTGAGCACTCCGCCTACGGCGTCGTGCGATATTACCATCATATCCACACTAGTTGCACAAACTACTATAGTGTCGTTATTTCATTTCATTTCATTTCAACAAAAAAAGGAGGAGATTTAATATCACAATTTAACGAGATTTACGGTTATTCCTAAAAAAATTAGGCCAAAAATTGATAATTTGCTGTCAATCCATCAAGTACATCCCTCACATTGAAATTATGACTATTTTGTTATTATCATTATAGAAGTTACGTTACGTTGATACCTAATGTTTAATCTTAATTATATTACGTCTGTTACAACAATAATAATATTTAATGTTGAGATGATATTCACTAAGTCCAAAAACATCTATTGAGTCCCTCTCTTCTACTTAGATCCTGAGGAAAGTCTGAGAGAGAGTAATATTGCTTCTTTAGATTTATTATTTCCTAGAGAAATTTTAGGATATTTGCTACCTTTAGTTGTTCCAGGATTCTAATTGCCATGCAAGTGAATGGATGGAGGTTTCTTTTTCATACCATAGAATCTATTTTTCTTGCTCCACTATTTTGAGCTTTTTCAGGTGCCCATTCAGGTGACAATGTCCCCTTGGGATCTCTATTAAAACACTTGGTGCAGTTTTTCTTGAATTAACAGAAGTTTTCGGGAGAAGATGTGTATGGAAAACTTCAGCTTCTTCGTCAGGTGTATGCACATTTTGATTTGGTTCGTTGAGACCTGATTCTCCACTCTCCCGTTGACCAGTAAAAGTTTTGAATCTGTTCCAGAGCTCAAATCTGGCAAGGGCATTAAGGCGATTCTATTTGTTCTTAACGACAGAATCCCTTGTATTAACGACAGAATCCCTTATACGTACTAATGTGTGATATAGACGTATTTTGAGTTTGATAAAAATTAAGAATGCGTTGAGGTAGAGCGCGATAGGAGGTTTCGATGGTGGTAAGTGGCACAGATTGGTCGGTGGCATCGATAATATACTTATAAGTATTTATATTGAATCAATTTGTTTCTTTCTGATTCGTTCGGTATGTGGGGAGATACGTGAGTTTAAATTTGTCCCAGTTTGTCTTTTTATAATCTATAAAGGGGAAAGAGTGAAGGATTGGAAGTTTGGGGCTAGCTAGATTTTTTTAGATTAGGAGTGGAAGATACTTCAATAAGTGTCTTTTCTTGGAGAGAACTTGGGAATTCATTGGATCTATAAGAAAGTCCATCAAAAGCCTTCATAGATTATCAAGGCTCTACTAGATCTTTCCAATGGTCAGCTTATTTTGTCGACTTGACTATTTCTTCCAATATTATATTATAGCTGATACCACAAAAGAATTCTGGTCCCCAAAAGGGTGTTTCAGTTCATTGAGATTGCCTAAGTATTCCCAAACCAAGTTGGAGCTGATTACACAAGAACTCGTGTTGCTTAATTCTATTTGAACTAGTTTGACAGGGAAATATTCATGAAAAATAGCCAGTATTTTCTGAGGGTTTCAAAAATGAAAAAATATACAGGGTAATTCGTTTGAAATAACAAAGTTCGTTATATTAAAAAAAGAAGGTTGATTACAAACCAAAATTTATAAAAATAGTACACTGTGCATTCAGTTGAGACGCTCACTTCAATCTTCAAACATAGAAGGCAAAATTGCAGGGGCGTAGACTTTAACGAAAACATCTCATTTCTTTTAAATACCTAACCACTCCTTATACAGAGAGCACGGGCCCTACCTATCTCTGTCTATGCCAGTGCAGCTGTATATCATATTACAGACCTAACCCAGAATGACACTACATATGTAGACTACTTCAAGTATAACATAATAAATAATAATTCTATATATGACCCCTAAGATCAGTGGCGTCAAGAAATCCGTTGTTTATTGATCGTTTCAAGGCGAAATTATACATTGCTTTTAAAAAAAATCGAATACCGATCATTGATTTGGTTTCTATTTCAAATGTTCATAGTTTCCTAATTATGTTCCCACTCCATCACTTCGTTTGTCTCCAGAGGGAAGTGACTTATACTGATAACTACTTTAGTTCTATTTCAATAATTTTCAGAAAATTCGCAAACTAGTCTTCCTGTTCTATCCTGCAGTCTTCCAGATGCCGGATACTTTACTGGTGGACCATTTTATCTATATATTTTTTCTTCACTTCGTCATTGTAGTGTCGAGCACAAAATATCTGCTCTTTGGGAAAGCTCTAATCTCTAATTCGAGAATCCATCTACAGGTATTGTGTAATACTATGCATTCCACACGTAAATGAGAGGGTTCCATTCCACAGCATCCACAATCTTCTTTCTCCACTTGCTTTTACTGCTTAACATATTTCTTCCAATATTATATAGGTGCTGATACCACAAACAAGTTCCAGTCCTCAAAGTGGAGACTTGACTAGTTCATCGGCTATTTCGTTTCCCTCTAACCTTGGTACTGTAGATTGATTTAAATTTTCTCATGCTTTAACAGAATAAACCATACAAAAAAGCTGCTCCAGGTTATTTTCTCCTTTGTGGTTATACAGTGCTATTCAAAAGTCCCCTCCCCCCTCGTATCTTTTGAACGGCTACACTTACATTAATAAAATTTGGAGGGTGAAAATAAAGTGTTTTAAACTTCTCTACGAATGGTAACAGGTGACGTAATAGTAATAGATGACGTCACAGTGCCACTCTGGCCAATAATTTTAATTAGGACCTTATGGAAAGTGTTATCTCCTTTGAAAGGCATTGACATTGGCTACATAGCCATAATAATTTTGTTTGGATTCAAACTAATTTTGACGGATAAATTAAATAAATACCAAAATTATTGAAATTATTTTTTTTAATTTAATTAATCAAATATCAACAATGGATTCTCCCACAGGTGTTCGAAATATGCTCCGTCTACTTCCTGACAGTAATACATCCTATTAGTAAACTCTTGTCATACTCGTCCGAATGTGTCAGCTGAAATTGCATTGCATTCTTCAATAATTATTTCTTCCAAAACGCCAATGCTATCTGGTGCCGTAGTATAAACCTTGGATTTCAAGTACCCCCATAAAAAAAATCTAATGGTGTCAGATCTGGTGACCAAGGTGGCCATTCTATAGAACCTCGCCGGCCGATCCATCTACCTCGATATTCTCCATCCAGGTAACGTCTTACTGCACCATAATAATGTGCAGGAGCACCATCTTGTTGAAATGTTATTTCCAGATGGCCGAATTCATCTGGATTATCTTCCAGAATTTCAAGAATTGACGGCTCAATTGCATTTTGTAACATCTCCAGATACACTTAACCGCTTAAATTTGAATTTAGGGAGGCAGGACCTACTATGTGGTTTCCCAAAATACCTGCCCAAACATCGACTTTTTCTGGAAATTGGGTATGCTGTTCACGAAAGGTGTGAGGATTTGTGTCACTCCAATACCTTACATTTTGTGTATTCACCTTTTCATTGAGGCAAAAAGTATTTTCGTAACTAAAACAAATTGTTTTTGTGTAATATGGGTTTTGACTAATTTTATTTGTCATACATTCACAGAATTCGAGGCTTCTGTCGAGGTCGTCATCCGAAAGGTGGTGCACCATTTTTAATTTGTATGGATGAAATCTATTTTTAGCCAACACTCTCTGTACTGTACTTTTACTTACTTCACAGATAGACGCAACTTTAGTTGAAGAGGAAGTAGAGTTTACTACCATTTCAGCAACTACCTATATCAATTTTTTTTATCATCACTAAATGTTGGTCGACCAGATCGTTTGGCATCTTGAACACTACCTTTTGCTTCAAACTTGTGAAGAAGCTCCCTCAAATAAGTTCTCGATCTGGGTATCTCTCATTGAATAAACGTTCCGCTTCATGGAGATTCTTTCTAGATTCACCAATTATTAAGATAGCTGCTACTTTGTCGGCTTGAGTGCGTACCATTTTGGCTATGTAAACTCTTAAACGTCTCGTTAAACAATAATGGAATTAAATATTTAAGTTATTTAGCAAAACTTTGCAAAGCAACAAATACTATTAAATAAAAACGTCAATTTTTTTGACAACTAACCAGAGGCGGACTGAAAAATCTTCAATATTCAAATGTGAAATAATAATTTTGGTACCTATTTATTTAATTTATCTGTCAAAATTAGTTTAAACCCAATCAAAATTAATATGGCTATGTAGCCAATGTCAATGCCTTTCAAATGAGATACCACTTGCCATAAGGTCCTATTTAAAATTATTGGCCAGAGTGGCACTGTGACGTCATCTATTACTATTACGTCACCTGTTACCATTCGTAGAGAAGTTTACAATACTTTATTTTCACCTTCCAAATTTTATTGATGTAAGTGTAGCCGTTCAAAAGATACGAGGGGGGAGGGGACTTTTGAATAGCACTGTATACTCCAGCCTATAACCATCTATTTTTTCCAATATTACATTGGAGCTCATACCGCAAAGGAGTTACAGTCTAGGGGTTGCGATCTGCGATCAAATTATTTTAAAATGATTAGAATGCGTGGAATATTTAGATAGAAGAGGAGTCAATGCTTGGGCTATCGAGACTATATTTTATTACTATACATATGCAAAGACTGCTTTTCATTTAATTACGCACATATTCGCGAGATAGCGTGAGCTCAATTTCTTCATGCAGCTCTACTGAATACGAAAAAGATACGCAGTAATTAAGTTTGTAATATGCGGTTTGGTGTAAATACTGATATTTGACCTATGAAGTCACCTTTAGAATCTTCTCTAGCTAACTGATCAGCAATTTTATTACCTCAAATCCCCTCATGTACCGGTGCCCATATTACAGACTTTTTTTGTCTCTTGCCAGCCTGTTAAGGGATTCTTCACAGTTTTTTATCAGTCTAGATCTAGTTGCTGGATTACTGGTAGCTTTAAGCAGAGCCAATGGCTGTCAGTGAGTATTTTATTCCTTTGTCTGGTATATCCTTTATTATACAGGGTGTTATGATTAACTTTTTTTGGTATAACATAACAGACCTACTGAGCTTTATCTCACTAATCAATCAACCTGTACATACTACTAATAAATTTATGTTTCTGTTCGCTCTCACTGGTTTTCTTAAAAATATTTCTTGAAGAAAAGTACTGAATGTTCACCAAATGACATGCTTATGTGAAAAAAAAGCTTTAGTAAAGTAATTTCCTTCAGAAAAATATTCTCAAAAAAGTGTCTTATACACTGGGTTATTTATACGATGCGACATAGGGATTCCTGTACAAAACTGGTCGTTGAAAAATAAGTTCAAATGCACTTTTGATTCTCTTAAATTCGCTCTGGTTTAATAAGAAAATGGATATTTATGTTTAAAAAAGTCGAACTCGTGGTTTTAAAGCCGCTTGGCTGTCCGAGAAAATTTTTATTGTTCTATGTATGAGATTGGCTTGCTCCACTCTCTCCACACATGAAACAATGGCGTAAATTTCCGCCTGAAATACAGTTGCATAGGATCCTAGAGAGGTTGAAATTTCTGTCCTAGGTCTGCGCCCGTATACATCTGCACCAGAGCCTGAGGGTGTTTTTGAGCCGTCTGTGTACCAACAGCTGTCTGCTCTTAGTAGTTCATCCTTACGGAGGACCCATTCATCTCTATTTGGAATTAGGACGGTGTAAGGCAGGTCGTAGTTTACTGTTGGAGGCATTATGTCAGAGGTCATTCCCAGAATACTGTGACTTTCACTGTCCGCTAGTATTCTGCTTCGTTCTGCATAAGCCTGATTTATGCATTTAGAAATATGTACAATTCTGTATGCTGTCCATCTAGCCTCTTTTTCCAAAAATATATGGAAAGGAGGTAGGTCCAGAAGGATTTCCATGGCTGCTGACGGTGTGGAGCTGATAGCACCAGTAATTGCCAGACAAGCCTGTCTCTGTAAACCAGAGAGCTTTGCTTGGGCCGTTCGCTGTGAAGCTTTTGGCCACCAGGCAATAGATCCATATGTGATCATTGGTCTAACGATCATCAAATATATCCAATAGATTTGGTTGGGTCCCAAGCCCCAAGATTTTCCACAGATCCTGCGACATGTCCACAAAGATAGTCTGGCCTTATGGATAACTTTTTCCAAGTGAGCGTTCCAAGTAAGTTTCTTATCCAGGATAATTCCCAAATTTTTTTTCTTCCGCTGCAAATGGAATAACCTCACCATTGTAGGAAAGTGGTGGAAGATCCTCCAACAACCTTTTTCTAGTGAAGGGAACTATTACAGTTTTGCCAGGGTTAACAGACATCTGTTCCCTCTGACACCAACTGTGGACCTCGTCCAACGTCTTTTGGAGGATATTATACGCTACCCTTCCTGACTTGGTCCTTGCAAAGATGACAAGGTAGTCTGCATACGCTTGCTGTTCTACCCCTTCTCTTTCGAGATCGCTAAGCAAGTTATCCATCAAGAGAGACCACAGTAGGGGAGATAGTACTCCGCCTTGTGGGCATCCCCTGGAAACCTTAAAGCTGATGGTCTCGTCCTGAAGAGATGTAGTGGCTGTCCTATTTGTGAGCATGGCATATATCCAACCAGTAATGGTTGGCTTGATGCCCTTTTCAGTCAAAGCTGAACCAATGGAGGTCGGTACTGCATTGTTAAATGCTCCTTTAATGTCAAGAAATATGGCCACCGCAATCTCCTTGTTGTTAAGGGATTGTGTGATTTTCTCAACAAGGTTGTGTAACGCTAAATCTGTTGATTTGCCAGTTTGATAAGCAAATTGGTGGATGCCCAGGGGGGAATTCCTATGTCGCATCTTATAAACAACACTGTGTATACCCATTCCTCAATAGTAAAAAAATGCGCCTTGTAGGGTGTTGCCCCACCTGCTCTTTCTCGGGCTCCGTTACTGGCGTTTCACCGTAACAAATAATGCAGTTATGCATACCGGCACTCAAAGTACAGATAACATTATAGGCCCTCCTCCCATTTTCCTTGAAATGTGTTCAGTACAGCCATATGCTTAAATGTTGGAATAAAGCACAAAACAAAATAATTACAATTCAATAGAAAATCTCGTGTCTGAAACCTACATAACCAATTTATTATTTAGAACGGCGTTGAAGAAAAAAAATCTAAGTAGATACTAAGTGAATAATCGTCAAGTTGTCGCAATTAAACATAAATAAATGTAGCCGGCAAATCATTTATTTATCTCTATCAAAACGGCAAACTACAAGACAAAAAAGGTCGTTTATTGGAGAAACGTAACACCATTATCATACGATGTTGCACAAGACCAGTTTCATGCGAAACTGAAAGTAGAAATTAACGTCAATAAAAGATCTCCAGCTTTATAAGTATTGTATATAATATATATGTCGATGAATTATTATTTCAAGTAGATAAAGCCAATGTGGGGGCGTGATATCGAATTTAGATAACGACTACGTTTAGTTGAAAATTTCCCTTTTCCGGGTCAACGCCGCCGAGCATCTGTTTCGGCTGGTACATTTTTAGAAAATATTAAGAATAGATATTTTGGAATTCGTGACTATGGTTAAGAAATTACCCCGGGTCGATGTTCACTTATTTTACGCACCCATAATTGACAAAAACTACGCAAGCATTATACCAAATTTGCATTACAATATAAATCAATAGCTTCACAATATTTCAAAGTCTTAAATAGTGTTATCATGGCTTACAAATAACAAAAATAATCAAAGCTTTGAAATTCTGGATCTAGAGAAGAACGTTGAAGACAATTAGCATATTTGAAAGGAGAATAATTGGACACGTATACTTAGTTCCAAGACATTAGACATTATAAACAGCAGAACTCTTCGAAGATTGTTTGGAAAATTATTGATTGCCGAATATACCGAAAAGAGATATAATTGTGATGGGTAATGCGACTTATAATAGCCGTCAATTGAATAAACTACCAAACAGCAAGAGTATTTGATAAAAAATGACCTGTATGTTTAAGAATCGTACAAAAAAACATGATCTCTTACAAGTTTTAGTAGCGTTCAATATAAAAAAATACGTTAGTGATACTATTCCCAAAAATATGTGCCAAACAGTCTTACTTCGTACTCCATTTTATTGCATATTTAAAGAACACATGCGGCATCAGTTAAATCCTTAATTAGATCTGAAAAACTTTTCATCCACATTAAACTCAAGTATTATTATACGGATAATAAGAAATGAGATTCAAAATAGGACAATCGACAGCGCATCCAGACACCTTGAAAATTATCGTATGAAAAAATTAAAATTGCAATTGCGATAAAAATAACCGTCGCTTGGCGTCTGCTCTTCGCGCATATAAAGGGCATACGAAGAACTTCTTTCGTACCAAGTTTCAGCTCTTGCAATTTAAAAATGACGAAGATGAATTTTCAAAAAAATCACTAATTTTCCGGTTTTTCCTGATTTTCTTGGCTTCTAATTATCCGATTGACTTGTTCAAACCCTCATTTTGTTTGTATTTCAATTATCTACAATTTATCCATACATACCATTGAGATTGCTTCAGTACGTTTTACGCTATATAAAAAAGCCAAAAAATAAGGTTTTTTTCGTTTTAAATGTTTATAACAAATGACTGAACAACAATGTCCTTTATATGATGGCATCATCCGTACTAGGATTTTTGTCAAAAATATTTACCTATTGCTTGGCGTATGAGGGCGTCCATTAATTACGTGAGGTGTTCTAGGGGGGGAGGGAGTCAAGCTAAATATTTTCAAATCTCACTTAAGGGGGAGGGGGGGTCTTGGCAAATATCACGTAATTGTTTTAATATTCACAATTACTAGTCTTTGCTAGTCTTCAATAAAAGTAGGTAACAGAGAACAAGTTTTTTTCTCTCAATAATCCAACACGTTTACAGTCCAAATTAAGGTTTTAAATAATCTCTTGTGTGATTAGGGGGGGGGGATTGAGGAAAATCTCACGATATCTCACCAAGGGGGGGGTCAAAAATTCTCAAAAACGTCTCACGTATATAATTAATGGACGCTCCCTATGTAAAAAGTCGAGCTGGGTGCGCACCAGTGCACATAGTCGAATACGTTATAAGGTAGAAGGTACCTATCGAAATGCTAATGTCACTGTAGCACCCTTAGTTAATTTAAATGAAGACGATAGTGATACTGTACTAGATTTGGGTCGAGCTTTGGGTTAAATAGCTTTTGGAGTGGCTTATTTCGAAAAATATTAAGTTTCCAAAAGAT
>CAJUYG010008203.1:0-10072 GCA_910591675.1 Galerucella calmariensis | reverse complement strand
TGAGTGAGTGAGTGAGTGAGTGAGTGAGTGAGTGAGTGAGTGAGTGAATAATAGCCATTCTAAACAAGTAAAAGATTATACTTTCTCCACGACTAAAAAAAACTCCCAGAGAGGATCGAACCACGATCGTCCAAGCCATAGTCAACCACCATTCTCACCACTAGAATATAGAGCATATTTATAAAAATGTAGAGAGCAAATATGTATAATATATACGTAACTTATATTTTTGATAGGAACCCTTACATTTTTATAAATGAAATTAATTTCTGGAGGCGGACATATTTTAAATCTTCACTATTGATACTGTTGTCCATTTTTTTCACTTTATGATAAGTAAAATTATGATTACATAATTATTTTGACGTTTCAAACGACGCGCTGTCAGAAGCGATTTGCATTATTAAGTATGTGACGTTTTAAAAGAGACAATTCGATTCATTCATTTTTATTTATTTTACCGTGAATTCTAATAACAATTGAATGTGATTGGCTAACGGGAGTGAATTCTTTTTATTATTCACTGGTATGCAGAATTTATATCATTATGCAGCTAAATATGTATAAATAATTTGTGTGTTATTATTTAGTCGTGGAGAAAATTTGTTTATTTATCCTGTTGGCATCAACAGATGTTGCCATGTCCTATTATTTAAAAGTAAAACGTATCCAACGAAAACATTGAAATCGCATGCACCAAAAATGTTTTAGCTGTCATTCCCAGGTTTGTTTTGATTTATGTTTCAATTGTTTTCAGTGTTATCCTTTCGAACAATGATAATAAAATCGCCTGAATGCATTTTTGTGATACTTTAACTTAATATGAGGCATTTTTCTTTATATTTTATTGCTTCATCCTTTTTTTCAGTATTCTGGTTTCAATTTTAAACCTTACTTTTTTTCAGTTTTGAATAACTCTCCCTATTTTATACATTTTCATTATATTTCCATCTCTGGTAGTAATCGAATCATCATCGCAAATTCGATAAATCATTCTACAAGAAGATCCTTGCCAATTGAACGTTGATATGCGGGTGTCGAGAAGATCGATTTCTAAAAGCTTGTATGGTCTATTCTCAAACGTCCAAATGGAATTTAAAATTCGGTTTTAAGGAATAACGAATATAAAAGTCAATATGAAACCATAACTCAATTTCAAACCTTGGCATATTTTCATTTTAATGGAAACGGAAACGTAAAAGGGAAAAAAGAAGAAGTCTGCTTGCTGGCATCCTGGAAATTATGTACGCAGCATCATATATTTTTGATAATGATTCACTCAAGCCGTATAAAAAAGGAAGTAATTTATTAGGATGAAATGAACGGTGTTCAATCGGATTCAAATGCTTTTTACAAACAAAATAACTGACATAAACTCCATTAGTCGTAGTTGTTATATAATTTATTTCGTTTTGAATAAGTTATTAGAATTTAAATCGATAAAAATCGACTCATGTATTATAAAACAAACTATTCTTTTAGTCTGTCGATTGTTTAGTCTGACGATAAAAAAATTAGACACATTTTCTTCCTTGAAAAATTCATTTGATTTTATTGCCTTTCAATTGTAAACTGTGGGTCAACTCTTCTGTGGCAATAACTAAAATAATAAAATGCGCAATTTCATACAAATCCTTTGGTATACAGGGCGTCCCAAGATTTTTTTACAGGCTGTAACTGTAATTAACGAATAGGTTTATTTGAAAATTGGGTAATCTTTTTGGGACCCACAATAATTTCATCTGAGTTATACGGGATATCTGTAACGTCATTATAACAGCAGGGACATCATCGCAATGAAAAAAATTCAATGAAAGGGAGGGATCAAAGTTGACTCAAATGAAAGAGCTTTTTATTTCAAATTCAACAGTGTATCACAGTGAGAGTATTCACTTGGATAACTTTACTTGGGTACAAACTGAGCGTTCATAAAACATTTGATATAAACTTCACACTCTACACCACAGCGTTTACGAACGCACCACGAGAAGAGTTTTTCAATCAATTATCGCGGTGTCAGTAGTCAAAATAAATAATTTGACTTTTTTGTTTACAACTTATCAATTTATTAACCAATAGGTTAGGTTCGGATAGGTTTGTGGTGAGTGGGTCTATAAGGCCCTCCACTGCGACTCGCAAGAGTCTATTGTGGCTCACACCTATTCAGATGTCACCAAACAAATTCAGCTTCTTAACAAAACCGATTAGTTTATTTGGTGAATGATATCTCAGGTCCGAGAGCGAGTGAGAGACCCTGCCAAACATCAGATACCTGATTCGAGCCGTGGCGGGGCAGGCACTAATAATAAACTGTGCTGAACATCATCTTCCAGACAATGACGGCAAATCGGATCTTCCGACAGTCCAAGTTTTAGCATATGGTGATTCAGATGACAGTGGCCTGTTAAAAGGCATGTTAGACAACTTAGGTCATGCCTGCGATAGTCTAATATTTGTTTGAAGACATTCTTGGAAGGATGTATAAAAGCCTTTGAATGAACCAATCCTGGTAAATTATGCCAGAAGTCTAAATCTCTTCTTGCTGTTCTGATATTTAGTGCAAAACTTATTGCGATGCCAAACACTAACAATGATCCGGTAAATCTACGAACAATTTCATTTAAATGTGTGGAAATTATATTCAGATGAAAGAAAATTGAATTTGTTGAAAGTAATACGGTTTTAATTTGATATAAGGTATATAATTCTTCAAGCCTTGTGAGAAATTCCAGCTATTTTTGATCGCAAAAGATAATTGTTCTATTTTATGAACTCTGAGAGCTTAGGAATAAACTTTCAGTTCTTTTTAAAACGTTTAAGCTTATAAGTAGAAGAAGTATTGAAAAGAAAATGGCTAAATTAAAAATGAATTTAACTTAGACCTTGAGTTGATTTATCGAAAAATGACATGAGAACTGTACATTGCTTTCAATTCTCTACAAAATCTATTAAGGGCATTGTATCACTCATTAGTTATGAAAATTAAAAGGTAAAAACCTTTTTTTCTGTGTTATGTTTATGGGAAATCGAAAAGTGCGATGCAGCAGATAACCTTAATATTAATATTAGGGGCTCATATTCCCAGAGACCTATTTTTTCATCAAAACGAAACTTTATCGATATTATCCCCCACCAGCCCCCCTCTGAATTATAAGCACCCCCTCGAAAATTTTTAATGAAGGGGGGGGTCATGTGGCACCTTGTAGTTATCAAAATTTCACATCTGAAAAATCAATCTTCTTAGTCATGATTGCACCGAATTTAAAAATAACTTTATAGTGCTGGAAAGAGGACTAATATCCCTTTCCAACCGTAGTATAAGTGCTATTCAAAAGTCCCCTCCCCCCTGGTATCTTTTGAACGGCTACACTTACATTAATAAAATTTGGAGGGTGAAAATAAAGTGTTGTAAACTTCTTTACGAATGTGTCAGCTGAAATTGCATTATATTCTTCAATAATTCTTTTTTTCAAAACGCCAATGCTATTTGGTGCTGTAGTATAAACCTTGGATTTCAAGTACCCCTATAGAAAAAAATCTAATGGTGTCAGATCTGGTGACCGAGGTAGCCATTCTATAGAACCTCGCCGTCCGATCCATCTACCTCGATATTCTTCATCCAGGTAACGTCTTACTGCACCATAATAATGTGCAGGAGCACTATCTTGTTGAAATGTTATTTCCAGATGGCCGAATTCATCTGGATTATCTTCCAGAATTTCAAGAATTAACGGCTCAATTGCATTTTGTAACATCTCCAGATACACTTCACCGCTTAAATTTGAATTTAGGAAAACAGAACCAACTATGTGATTTCCCAAAATACCTGCCCAAACATTGACTTTTTCTGGAAATTGGGTATGTTGTTCACGAAAGGTGTGAGGATTTGTCTCACCCCAATACCTTACATTTTGTGTATTCACATTTCCATTGAGGCAAAAAGTACTCTCGTTACTAAAACAAATTGTTTTTGTGTAATGTGGGTTTTGAGTAATTTTATTTGTCATACATTCACAGAATTGGAGTTTTCTGTCGGGGTCGTCATCCGAAAGGTGGTGCGCCATTTTTTACTTGTAAGGATGAAATTTATTTTTAGCCAACACTCTCTGTACTGTACTTTAACTTACTTCACAGATAGACGCAGCTTTAGTTAAAAAGGAAGTAAAGTTTACTACCATTTCAGTAACTATATCAATTTTTTTATCATCACTAAATGCTGGTCGACCAGATCGTTTGGCATCTTGAACACTACCTGTTGCTTCAAACTTGTGAAGAAGCCCCCTCAAATAAGTTCTCGAGATAGGGCGATCTGGGTATCTCTCATGAAATAAACGTTCCGCTTCATGGAGATTCTTTCTAGGTTCACCAATTATTAAGATAGCTGCTACTTTGTCGGCTTGAGTACGTACCATTTTGCCTATGTAAACTCTTAAACGTCTCGTAAACAATAATAAAATTAATTATTTAAACTATTTAGAAAAACTTTGCAAAGCAACAAATAAATACTATTAAATTAAAAACGTCAATTTTTTTGACAACTAACCAGAGGCGGAATGAAAAATCTCCAATATTTAAATGTGAAATAATAATGTTGGTATTTATTTAATTTATCCGTCAAAATCAGTTTAAACCCAAACAAAGTTAATATGGCAATGTAGCCAATGTCAATGCCTTTCAAACGAGATATCACTTGCCATAAGGTCCTATTTAAAATTATTGGACCAAGTGGCACTGTGACGTTATCTATAACTATTACGTCACCTGTTACTATTCGTAGAAAAGTTTACAACACTTTATCTTCACTCTCCAAATTTTATTAATGTAAGTGTAGCTGTTCGAAAGATACGAAGGGGGAGGGGACTTTTGAATAGCACTGTATAATAATGCTAAAATTGAATTTTTTTCCATACATATGGACCGCATTGTATATGTATATAAATGTTTAATCAATAAGAGCCCTAAAAACCTGTACCTATACATATTTCAAGAACAATATAAGAGTTTGGACACTTCTGTCCGCCATATTGGACCCGCTATTTTTATTTTTACAATTTTGACCATTCCAGAGTGTCGCTAAAAACAAAACAAACTATTAACTACTCTTGTTTAAGTGATTTTAACAGAATCTTGTAAGATCTTCATGTATTAAGTATATCATTTCTTTATATTGTAGCCTGATGATGGTAATATTGTACCGAAACTAGTAGCGCATCATAAGTGTCTTTTCGAGGAACTTTTATTAAATTTTGTGGTTTGGACTTTGAGTTTTATTGAACCATTGGTTTGGATTTCATACAACCACATTTGAAATATGAATGAGCTCTTAGAGTTAAAAATAGTTTTTCCGGTATTGCACCCCCCTAAAGTTATGCAGTAGAATATCTTAAAACCAGAGCGCTATTTATACCGATATACTTGCCGTAATAGATATTATGCGAACTTAAAGTTGTCGGCTCTTTGTTCTACTGTAATTCGATACGATACCGTCATAGTCCGCAATATAACTTAAAGGGGATATACGATTTGATAGCTGCATTAAAAATATTACGTCCACTATATCTATTAAGTATACATGTTTATTGCTAAAAATGACAAGTTTGTCCCGTTATGGCGGCCACTTGGTGACGCCCCAGAGGTTTGGCGTTTTAAAATCTTAGTTCCACAGTTCATTGTTAACGAAGATCACAGAACATCATCGTGGGCCCATGGTCCATGTTCTTAGTTGAAAAATTACACGCTTCGGCCAGTATGGCGGACCTGAAGTGACGCCATAATGGTAAGACATATTGAGTTCGCGTGCTTCTGCGACCTCATTGACGACAAAAAACAAGAATTAAACTGGAGCCTATGATCCATGGTCATGGATATTAAACATATGTTTAAAAATTCAAATTCACCCCCCTCCAAAAGCTACACTTTAGGGGTGCCATACCAGGAATTCAAAGTGGGGGATAACGCTGTCTATCAGCCTTCAAAGCCTCTCGGCTCCAGGACTATAATATAAATGAAGCTTTAAGCAAACTTTTTCTCTAATCAATCATCTCTACTCTAAGGATTATTCCGGCTTATCGCCCTTCTTTGTCGAATAATTCAACCAGGATCTTCGTTGTCGTCCTGTATCCTCATTCTGATTAATTTTACTTCGATTTTCTCCACAATATTTCTAAAAAATTTCGATAAAATCTTTTGTTCCATCAATTCTAACGAAACTTTTCGACTTTTCCAAGTAGGAATCAAAATAGTTTACCAAATTTTCAACTTTCCTTATATATCTGGAAAAGTTATATACCTTTGTTATTTTCTGTATTCCAAGTTCTTTCGGTATTTATTTCGATCCTTGCAGATTCAAACTCAATATACGAAAATATATACGGCAATCAAACCCGGGACGCATATTGGAGGATTTGAAGGATCAGATGGAACTGCAATTGTTTTCTATACACCAGACAGAAAACAATATATCGGGAATTCTTTTTTATTCCCCGCTCTCCTCTTTTTGTTCGGATTCTACAATGTGCTAGACGTTTCACGTTTGACTGGGCACGTTATTAATCATTAAAAATATTAGGTTATGTTTCAGTGCACTGCTAAAAATTCCCTTTCTAAAAAGTTCAAACGGTGACAGATGAGCGGTGACATCCGGCCGAACAAAAATAATTGTTCTGAACATGAAAAGCTGCACAGCATATTATAAAGTGGAGCTGGGTGCGCACCAGTCGAATACGCTATTGAACTTTTGTAGCTGGAATGTTTAGTTGAGCCCTAAAGAAGTTTGCAAACATCGTAAAATTGTGTGAAAAACATTCGTTTGTTAAAATGCTTGACGACCAAAAAAAGAGATTTACGATTTAATTCCACAAAAGGGTTCAGGTTCGCAAAATGGTATTTCAGTCATCTTCCTTGCTAATTCATCTGCAATTTCATCTCCTTTTATTCCAGTGTTTCCTGGTTCCACTATATTGTTTTCGCCCAGTTCATTGAGTTTGCCTAGGTATTTCCACGCCATTTTGGAACTGATTACACAAGCGCTTAGTGCTTTAATGGCTGCTTGACTATCCGACATTATGATAATCCTATACCTTCTGTATCCTCTATCAATATTGAACTGGTCATTTATATCATGGCGTGGATTTGCGCATGAAAAATACTTGGGTTTTTCCCAATCTTTCAGAGTGTTTGGTTCCTGGCCCAAATAATTCTATCCCAAGTCCTTTTCTTGCTTTCGAGCCGTACATCTACCATTAAATGGCATTTTTTCCAAGTTCCGATAGTGGTCCTCTTTTAATTTCATTGTTATTGAACATTGGACTGTGCTGATACTATCAAAATCAAATGGAAATGTATAGTGATTGAGGTATTGTTAGGTTTATGACCAGTATAGGCACCTAACTAGGATCAGGGACGTACTAGCTTAGCTCCGACGTGGCTAGCCGATATATTTGCATTTTAATTGGAACATAACCTTATTATTTCAACAAAAATGCAACGTTATAAATGCCATTTATGTCAAAAGCTGATTCCGAATGAAAAATTTGAGATTATGTTATACATTTATGAAAATCTCCAACGTGGCTATACGTTATATTCAAAAACAACAGTATTAACATAACCATATTATTTCAACAAAAATGTGACGTTATATATGTCATTTATGTCAAAAACGATTACAAATGAAGAATTTGAGCTGATGTTATATATTAATGAAAATTTTCTGCATAAACTGTGTGACAAAAATCTGGCAAAATGTGCTGATTTTATAAGTTTGAAATCTCTGACAATAATGACTTTTGTCACGTTATGAAATCGACTACTTATTCAACTCTATTACGCGAGCAACG
Organism: Galerucella calmariensis; assembly: GCA_910591675.1. Lineage (NCBI taxonomy): Eukaryota > Metazoa > Arthropoda > Insecta > Coleoptera > Chrysomelidae > Galerucella > Galerucella calmariensis. The sequence continues at coordinate 2,234 of CAJUYG010008203.1, read as the reverse complement.
TTATACTTATCACCTAATGAACATTCACGATAAAAACCATTTCGAACTCTCAATTCAATTTATGTATTAACTACTGAAATTATTATAAATAGGTGTATGAAACTACCTACTGGTAAATATCGTAAATATGAAAAACAATCTGACACCTGAAATATTACGGTTACGAAATTTATATACGGAATATTACGTTAAAGACAATTTTAAAACATGATAAATTGATGTGTTTATTATTTTTATATAAATTCTGATTTAAAATTAATAGGCTGTTCCAATTGAATGTTTCGTGTTAATGTTGTTTACCTGGAAAAGATCCCGGATATATGTAATTTTTAATGTAACGAGGTCTATCGGGTGATGATAAAATATTTTTTTAATTTTAGTGTAAGTATTTGTTGGATTTCTATTAAAAGAATACGCTCCAGTTTTTTTATGATCATCATTTAGAGAAGAATAGTGTTTGTATCTTACAAATTTTGTGCTTTGCAGAAATTTCAACTTAATATTTACAGCTTTGTGGTTTTTACAGAACCTTCTATCTTTTTATATTAATAGCAGAATTTTATTTGTCCGTTATTAAGAGGTTTAACAATTTTTTCCACTACTAGCTCTGCTGTGAAGTTGACAATTATTGCTTCTTCCAGCCAACGGAGAAGTTGAATTTCTCTATTAGTGGTTGATAATTTTTTCTATTATTTACCTAGGTCAATAATGGACAAATTCAAATATTTTGAGAATCCAGAGATAGTAGTTGAACATAATTGCAACATAATTTTGTATACCCAGGAGATTTTCTTTAACATATTTGCTGCTTGGAACTACCTATCAAGATAAATATATCAAAAATGACTGATGATATAAGAAGTACGTTTATAATCTATGGAGCGAAAACAGTGTACTTGTCAGTCAGACGACGAGGTAAGGGCTTCTCGTGTTGCGTTTGTGAGAGCTGTGGTGTATAAGTATGGCTCTTACGCTGGATGTGTTTTGTGTTGTGAACGCAATACCGCTGTAATATTTTAGCATTGAAATAGAGTATGATTTCAATTATTTTTAATTTTTGTCTCAAATTTGGCTAGTAGTGGGAAAAATGTATATACATTACGGTGGTGAAGACATTTATAAGCCTCGCAACTCATTTTGGTCAATAATAATAGCATTCATCACCTTGATGAATGATATAAGTAGGTACTCTTATATAGTGGGAGTTCGATTAATGCCTTGCAAATTAAATTTATCCAAAATTTCTCTCTGAATTTTGTAAAATGTAAAATTAATAAAAACGATCTGAGATTTCATTTATCCTTTTTGTACAAAGTTTCGGCAATAAGCATTTTCACTCAGATATGAATGAAAAAACTGCCACTTAGGCTCTGTAACATTTATTTGAAAAAAATAATAAAATACAATTATGTACATATACAGTGTGGAAACCACTTATGGAATAAAATTCTTTGTCATTATTTTAGAAAATTATAAAAAATGCCGAGACATGTCAACTTTTGATTTGAGTTGTGCGTAATGTAAAAATAAATTTAAATGTACAGGGTGATTCACGCAAGTATGCCATAGTCGGTGTGGTTGTTTTTTAATGAAACACCCTGTATAATTGCATATTTTTGAAATCCTCTTTATTGAACCGATTCCAACAAACTAAATAATGTATGTTCAATTATGAATTATACGGGGTGAAATTTTACAATTATTAATAATTCATTACACTTGAAATATTGGTACTTTTTTAAATTAGCTAAAAATGGATTTATCAAAAATCCAAACTAACTAATTATTAGACGTATTTGTATATTAAACAAAACCTGCTACGCCAATGAATTTTATCATAAATACCTTAAAATTGCCTAAAAACGCCAGTAATTAGACAAAATCGGTAAATAATGTGGATTGTTTTCTATTCTGTCAGTTGTTGATGTGTGGACAGTTTATATTGAAAAAGTAAAATCTTTGTCAAACACTCTTTCCTTGTCGACATAACAATGAAATATTCAACTGAGACTCACCGAATTGAGTTTTTATTGATGATGAGGTACGGGGATAACTGCAGAAGTCAAGTTGAAGTGGCAAACTTATTTAATCACAGATATCCCGAATTGCATAATATTTCACAAAGTACTGTGTCTAAAATTCATGCACAATTCAGAGAACTTGGACATGTCAAACCATTGAAAAGAAAACACTTCGTTGAAGATGATGTGAAAGTGGATATTTTGTTAAGTGTC
>CAJUYG010008202.1:0-10073 GCA_910591675.1 Galerucella calmariensis | reverse complement strand
TCTTTCGTCATTTAAAAGAAACAAAACTACATAGTCCATTGTACATATAATTATTTGTTTACCTGTGAAATGAAATTCCAATCTCCTTTTTCTCGCTTCGACTTCGGCATCCGTAAGCACAACAATTCACCATTTTTCAGTTCAAAAATAAATCACAATCTTAATAATTTTCACTTGAAAATTCACGAAAGAAACGCCGTTTTCGCTTTGTCTGCCACATATAAAATGGCGTCCAGCAAAAGTGTGAGACAGATCACAAGTGTCAAATGAGGTGAAGTGCGGTATCCATATGCTTTCCTAATCTGTATTTTACAATTCATTTTTAGAGTGCGCATGTCTGACAGTTGCCATTTTAAGCCCGTTATCTGTCAATGACATGTGATTTCATTGTTTACCAAAGAATTTTCTTTGTTGTAAGCCTTTTGATTATTTACATGTTTTTTTGTGTTTTGAACGATAAAATTTGTTTACAAAATTACATTTATTAGTAATGGCGCCAAAAACTTGTGCAATTCGTGGCTGTCATTCAAGTGATGGATGATAATAATTGAAAAACACAACAAAACTTCGATATCTATGGAGAAAAGTTTACTGTCGCTTCTTTTTTATAACTTCGTTGTCACAGATATCAGTACATTTTCTCTGGGTGTAAAATTTAATTCAGACTTTTAAATATACAAATAATAAAAATTTTATATTCAAGCACCATACTTACTGTAATTTTTTATCATCATTTACTGAAATTCTTTCTATTGTAAACTAATATTATAAATATATAATCTATTATTATTATATTGGTTTTTAGACTCACCCTATCCTACATAAATACATACTTACACATATAATTTCGATAACAATAAAGAGAATAAGAATCATTTGGTTAAACAATAGCTCATTATTTTTAATAATGGATGGTACCTACTCCAAAAACAGAAGCTAAAACTTATATTTATTTATTTTTCACAATATTTGTTGAGCTGTAAAATTAACTTTAACAATTCATAAATTGAGTGTAACAATCAAAACATTGTCGAAACAAGTAATAAAAATAAACAATTATTATTTGAGATTCTTTGGTTTCACTTTTTTGCGTGTAGTTAGCATTTAATTTACATTTTTCGAACAATTTTCTCAGTGTAACTTGATCCGTTATCTGTCAACGTCAGTTTGAAGGTCACGAAATTTTGCCCCCAAAACATCAAAGGATTTACGCCGGCTTTCGTTTCTTGCACAAAACAGTCTAACCTATAGAAGTGAAAGTCCAATAGGATTACCTAGAATGAAAAAATGAGGTTCAAACCCATCCACCTGAAGCGCTAGTTGCAATTTAGTTGTCGAAATAGGCAAAGCAGCTGAGGCCGAAAAACACACTAAGGGAAGAAGAATTTCAGCGATCACAGTGGATGGGTTCAGAACTATTTCATAACGCTTTTTTTAATGAAAGTTCGTTTTTGAATGACTAATGCCCGATTTTACTAACCAAGTCAAGTAATACCTATAACGAATTTAGGAATTCTTAAATGCAATTTACATTTTACCACGCGCTAAGTAATGCCTAAGAATGATAATATTACGTATTTCCTATCACTTTTTGATCAATCCTGAAAGGATTCTAGGAACAGCTTTGTTAGTGAGGCCCCTTTTTGTCCCAATAACAATATATTGTGGTTCAAAATATCTGTTGCAAACTTTGTAGGATTTATAAATCTGTTCAGAGCTTAATTCCTTTAGTTTTGGATTGCGAATAAAGGCAGCCCATTCATTCAACAACAAAGGGTCATGTTTGGGAAACCTTTGTCGTTTTGATGCAATGTCTGTACACCCTGGAACGCAACACTTCACACCAACCATTATAAATATTATGAATTATCACACTTGATAAGACTTACAGTACCTAATTAAAACACAAATAACAGCAGCATATGGCAAAAGGAAACAATCTATAAAAGACATTGGTGACATCAACAAACTGTATGACAGCTTTAATGAATTTTGAAATCTTTTCTCCTCTTCGTGCTAAAGGCATTAGCTGCCAGGCCTGTTTCGACAACTCAATTGCAACTAGCGCTTCAGGTGGATGGGTTTGAAACCTCATTTTTGTATTCAAGGTCATCCTATAAACTTTCACTTTTATAGGTTAGACTGTTTTGTGGTTTCTTGTTAAGCTGGTGTATTCTGTGGTTTTCCTGTTCTTTGTGAAATGATAAGAGCATATAAGTATGAAATATAGGATTGCCAAAGACAATGCTTGGAGAACTTTCAAGAAAGTGAACTACAACCTTACCTTGTTTTTAAACTAGGAGGAGCATTTTAGAAAACCTCAAAGTTTGAGGCTCAAACCCATGATCACAGCTATTAGAGTGTTGTACGAAACGTAGTCAAGAATTATTTTGGTTAACTCATGAGTTAACTATGCAATTTGCTGAACCACCAAAAATGGTGGTTTAACTAAAGTTCATGGAATAAACGTCAAATTCTGATGTGACATATCTTATAATTGACTGTTATATAACCTATAATTTTACAACTTTTTATTGTTTACAATGGAAAACGTGGATTATTTTGAAGAGTTAACGGATGATGAGGATTTTCTAGAAATGATAAGAGAAGTGGGAGAAGGTTTATTTACTTATTTGTATACGACTTAAGTATACCTTATTGAGATTTTATACTGGGTTTTAGGTTTAAGGAGAAACGCTCGCATATTTCGAACAAGAGAAAATAATTTTAAAAAGTGGACAGAAAATGAGTTTTTTGATAAATTCAGAATATCAAAAGGCACTGCAATTTAATTTTTTTGTATAGACCACGTCATTTCACTTGTTCGTTGCGAAGTAGCACTGATAGAATTAAATTCTTCAGCCAACTGAAGCCACAAATTTTTCTTATGCCGAGAACTTTCTGCATCCGTTTTCTTACACTCTATAACGTTTTTATACTTAGCAACTAAAGAAATCAACGTCGGTTCTTCAAATGCACGAAAATTTGGAGTACGCTTGTTTTCTTTATCTGCCATCCTTTCACTTCAAAGAGAACACACAAAATAGTTATTTATGATATGAGTGTTAAAAGTGAGGTTTTATTTTGTGAGTGAAAACGTTTGTGAAATGAGCGGAGCGAATTGAACAATTTCACGAACAAAATAAAATCACTTTTAACACAAATACCATACAATGTTTTTTGTACAACTTCCCTATTTTGATAATGAAACGAGCGAATTTGCAATGACAATAAATTTAAAATGCATTTTAGTATTCAAATAATCAAAAGATTGTTGTGAATGGCAGACGTTTACATAGCAGCGTGCTAAAAATATTTTTAACACTAGTGTTAAAAGTATTTTTAACACGCTGCTATGTAAACAATCGTTTTTAACATTGTTTGCTATCATTAAAAGTGTCACTTTTAATGACAGTTGTACAAAAATAACTATTAACGCCAAGCACACTTTTGATCATTGACTGTCATTGATTAACGATTTCACAGTCTACAAATGTTGCTTTCGTTTATTTGGGCTTCAAGCACTTGTGCGTGACGCCTCAGTCGTCACGACTTTTGAGCAAATCGAACACGATTTTTTAGGATCCTCAAAACCACCTGACATGTGCCAATGCCAATGGATTTCCTGTGTTGTTAGGAGAACAGTTTTCAATTATAATGTTTTTGATAATAAAATTTTGCATATTTAGGTATTTTTAGTGAGGTTTAAATAGTATTAAATCGTAATCGGCACAATCTTAACCTTTAAATAAACGTCAAACCGGACAAACGTCAAATATTTAATGTCCGTGGACTTTTCGGTATGTGCTTGAGGGGCAAGGGGAAGGTAAGACTAGGCGTCACGCCCGGTGATAAACGAACGGAAGTCAGTCACTACGAGCTGCTACTAGCAGCCAAAAGTAAATAATCGAAAGCACCTAAAAACTGAGACGATTTTTCAAGTTAGAACCAACAATATTGATGAAATGCTCGAATGTTACTAGAGATTCGGATAACCAACATAAAAATATTAATTTGACTGTGGTTCAACTGACCACAACACGATCATCTTTCGTACAACGATTGATTGATTTGACTATGATCAACATGTGAACCTGGTTCAGTCAAAGAATACGTATTCTTTGGTTCAGTTGATCAATTGGTTAACTACGTTACATACAACTGGCCCTAAAAGTTACTAGAATAGGGGTGTGTTCCGAAAGAACCGTGTTCAGAATTTTTAAGCTAATTAACAATTGCGTGGAATATACCTTCTGTACGTTCCTTGTGGCATTATTTATTCTTTTTTCTCTTATTTTTTTTGGGAATCAAACCACAATGATGTTTTTATATTTTTTATTTCGACGTTTCGGTAGCGTTCCTGCTTCCAGCTACCGTTGTCAAGATTAATTAGTAATTAAATAATTTCTGGTCCCTATCATTGGCTACAGGCCACAGTGAAAGTAGTATCCAAATGTCACATTATTGCGAAAAAATTTATGGTTACCTAGAATAAATAATGTATGTCAATTCTGTTCATAATTTGATGATAAATAGATATGTAGGAAATGCAACTGTATGCTTAAAACATTCTACACATAAGTTCATTTGAGACTTAGGTATAGCACAATCTAAAGGTAAACAGAAGTTTTGGTATCGAAGAATACCATAAAAGATAAAATATTGAAACTTGATGTAAAAATTTTTTACTTGGAAACGTATATTATTAACAAGAATAAAAAGGCATAGATTTTGTTTTATCAAACTAAATAAATGATGAAAATAACACATTGTTAAAAATAACACAATAAAAAAAATGCAAAAAAGTGATAAAGATTGTAATTAATATTTCCCTAAATATAAACAGAAAACTGTCAAATGTCGTTGTCAGTTGTATCAAAAGAGCTGTGTGGAACGGGCGGCAATCTTAACAATCAGAAATGCCAACTTAAATTCAAATTGCTTCAAAAACAAGAAGTCAATGGCACGACGTGTAGCTGTATCCATTTCAATTATGACCCTCCACTTATGTTCTCTTTTCAATCTTGGATCATGGTGCAGTCGGACCAAAATCCTTATGGTCGCCTAAGCCCGATAAAGCTATAGACTAGCACTGATTCTATAGTTTTCCAGGTGTTTATTTTACTGGAATCAGCTCTTTATTGAGTTTCTCAACATCACATACATATCGATTTACTGAAATTACATTCCAGCTTAGATTAGGAAAGCATATGGATACCGCACTTCGCCTTATTTGACACTTGCGATCTGTCACACACTTTTGCTGGACGCCATTTTATATGTGGCAGACAAAGCGAAAACGGCGTGTGTTTCTTTCGTGAATTTTTAAGTGAAAATTATTAAGATTGTGATTTATTTTTGAGCTGAAAAATGGTGAATTGTTGTGCTTACGGATGCCGAAGTCGAAGCGAGAAAAAGGAGATTGGAATTTCATTTCACAGGCAAACAAATAATTATATGTACAATGGACTATGTAGTTTTGTTTCTTTTAAATGACGAAAGAGTTATCTCTGACAAATGATTTTTAAGTATGTAATTATTCAGTCTTTAATTCAACTAATACTAGTATTTGGATGACGAGTTTCAATAATGTTCATTAAATATTTGCATATATATCGTATATTCTATGTTCAAAACGACCATTATAGCAGTGGCGTGAGTAACCAATTTTCAAATTTCTCAAGATTAAATCTAGGTGTTCATTTCTATGATAGATTAATTTATTGATTTCCCTCCTTTGATACCAACCCATTATGTGCCTTTAACAAGCATTCATACATTCTCAAAACAAATTGGTATTATTACATTGGAAAAAATGTATTACAAACATTATGTTACGCCGCTGACCCCATCCGCGATGTGGCAGGCGGTAACAGTTTTACGACTCTGGTTACGCGTCCACTCTCTTTCCTTGTCTAAGCATTCCAGTAATGGTAACCCTAGAAACCAAAATATATACCTTCACTGTTTTGTCAATAATTTATGAATATGTTATTTTGGGTGTTTTTGGTGGTGAGAATATAATATTTTTAGAATGGCAGGAATTCCAAAACTACCTGGATTTACTTTTAATGATCCAACCGTAAGTATTTGAAAGTATAACTCCATAAAAAATATCAATTCTGCTATCAATAGTTTTCAAGTGTCATGAATTCTCATTGAACTAACTAATTTTTGAAAATAATCTGGGCGATACTGAGACCGTTTTTAATGAGTTCAAAGCCAAAAAGAAAGTGGATTTTATTGAAAAGTTTCGAATTTTATTACGGACAACTACTAACAACTTTCATAAACATTCATTCAGTTTAATAGTTGTTCATTGTCTCATTTCAGCACAGTAGATTCCACGTCTGTCAAACATTCGAAATTATCAACGGCTACAAATTACCAAAAACAAGTTACCTTGGTCCTGGTGGCAGGGAGTTAGCTGCTAATTCAGTAAAATGTTTCCAAAAAAGCGATGTAGCCATGTTCGACCCGTCTTTGATCTACGGTCGAACGAAGACTGAAGCATTGCCACAATTTGTTCCACATTACGTCCTTTATTCTCAAAAATGTTTGACGTTCCAGGCGTTTTTTAAACAAGGCGTAGTGGAGTCGCCGAATGAGTTTTACAGAGTCAGAAAAGTTAATATAATTTACTTTTTAGAAGACGATACTATAACAGTTATGGAACCAAAAACAAAGGTGAGTTTCAACAGTGTTTAGATACTATAATTATTGTGGATGATCTGTTATAAAATACTGTCAACTTATGAGCAAATTCCGTTATTTAGTTTGTGTTTGACAGCAACTGGAAGCAGGAAATCTCATTTGGGTACTTATTCAACATTAAATATCATGAACTGACTATGTTAATTATAGTCAAAAGCGCTCTTACTGTGCGGATCCAAAGGTCATTAACCATATGTATCAAATCAGAAAACACAGAGGTTACCAAAATGTAAGATTACACTGGTTCACGAATTTTTAATTTTTATTATTTAATAATCTATCAGATCAAGCACCATTTTTTTTGCTTGAGGATGCAAAAAATCGGAAAATTGCTTTTTATTATCTGACATCCCACGGATTTTATTTGGAAGTTATGATTAAAACAAAAATAGAAGAACGTGTCAGGGTCACACGGTAAGAACTTTGGTTCCTTTTAAGCAATAATAAAATTTTTTGAATCAATAAATAAATACACATATATTAATATAAGAATTTATTTTACTCTGGACGAAACTTTATTCAACAATCCATATATAATCGATTATTTCTAATCGATCAACAATCGATTATCATCAATTGATTAATAATCGATGATTTCGATTAAATAATTGATTATCAACAATAGATTAAATAGTCGATTATCAACAATCGATTATTAGCAATCGATTTACCTCAGTCGATTAATAATCGATTATTATCAAACCCCCATCAACAATCGATTAATAACCGATTGTATGTAATCGATGAATATTCGAATATTTCCAATCGATCAACAATTGATCATTATATATATTATATTATATTATCAGCCTTTGTGTGAAATTTAAACCAGAGACATCGATATATGGCGGCATTACAGTTTTCTCTAGCCTATGAATCGCTGCTTCGTAAACACATAACGCAGGCACATAACGCAGCAACGTAACGGTCAGATCTTTTGCGCCGCGACCTCTGGTAGCTGCAACCTAACGTAAAGAACTAAAGTTCTAATAAAGTTCTAAAAAAGATCAATCTTGCAAAAAATTATGGAAATAATAGTAAAAAATATATCCGAATAAATTCAAGTATTTCACCAGCACTGCGAATACCAGCTTTGCATAGAATTTTAATGTAGCATTGGATTGGTGGTTCAGTGGTAGAATGCTCGCCTGCCACGCGGGCGGCCCGGGTTCGATTCCCGGCCGAAGCATATGAATCGCTGCTTCGTAAACGAGAGAGAGAGAGGCTCAAGGCACATAACGCAGCAACGTAACGTAACGTTACGGTCAGTTCTTTTGCGAATAACCCCCGGTCGCTTCGCTCCAACCTAACGTAAAAAACTAAAGTTCTAAAAAAGGTAGAACGTGTCGCGGGACACACGGTATGAACTTTAGTTCCTTTTAAGCAAAAATGTTTTGAATCAATAAATAAATACACATATTAATATAAGAATTTATTTTACTCTGGATGAAACTTCATTTAACAAAAATATACAGGCTCCAAGGCACATAACGAAGCAACGTAACGTAATGTAACGTTACGGTCAGATCTTTTGCGAATTACCCCCTGTCGCTTCGCTTCAACCTAACGTAAAGAATAATGCCGGCGACACATTTGCGGTTGCGGCAACCGCGCGGTCACAACCGCTATAACGTTCACACATACAAGCATACACCTTGTCATACCGAGTCCGTCAGTTCAATAATCGACATGGATTTGGTAGAAACGGTTGGTATAATTTATGCTCAAATTAGGAAATCGAAGCGTAAAAGGAGGTACTGGGTCCATCCTTTACACAAAACGCGCTTGATGAATGGTCAATTTCATTGTCTTTTTCTACGGTTGAGAGTTCTTTGTATGCCTTGTCGGTAACATCCCACAAGCACGTCTTACTTTGCAGCAGAACAATAAATTTTTCGGTATCGAAGACGTTCATCTTCAAAACTCGACTGGCTATTTTTGTGGCTGCGCGGTTAATGTGAACAGTCAGGCAAGTAACAACATGTTGCATTTCGGACGGACAGCCGCGCGACCGCGGCAAGATGCGGTTGCAAAGGCGGTTGCTGTCGCTTGGCCGCTAGTGTGGCACCATTTCATAAACAACCATGTATTTTACAGAACAGCGGTTGTGACCGCGTGGTTGCAACCGCAAATGTGTCGCCGGCCTTAAAGTTCTAAAAAGTTCTAATAAAAGAAAACAAAAACTGTGAGTTTGTCTTTGTTAAATCATATGACCCGCACGATAAGACTGCTTTTGACTTTACATAAGTTCACGCTCCGTCAATATTCTTTAATAACAAACATAATTTACGAACTGTGTATTATTTGAAGGTGATTTTATATTAGACAATTTCTTGTACAATATTTAGTACGAGTTTTGAAACAATTTTTGGAATAGATTTCTTGTGTGAAATATTGGCCAACTGTTTTAGACTATTTCAATTTATTGAATAATATTTAATTCAAGATTCTGCGCAGTGATTTGACTTGATATGATAAATAAAAAAGTGGAGCCGGAAAATTTGAAGTATTTAATAATTTGCAAGGCTGTCACTAAGCCAATATTAACTGTTAAACAGAGAAGGAGAAAATTTGGCATTTGGAATGGGTCCTAACCAGTACTCAGACAGTGTTGGACTCATCCCCAAGGGAATGCCTACCGATCAAACCCACCTCAAATCTGCCGTTACTATCGCCTAGGAATCACTATCCTAGCGTACTTCAAGACGGGCGGCGGTCCCTCACACATTCTCCGCCATTTTCTCCCTTCCATCACGCCCACTTTTCATATACCATATCAAGTCCTTCTCTTTCCCTAATCATAATCTCCACAACGCCACTTACTTCCATCCATTCCTCCTCCCCCATTAACATTATATCCACCATGTTTTCCCGATACACCGCCTCCCCTAGTTTCTTTCCCAACTCCTTCAGTACTTCCTGGTTCTTCCAGAACGGTTTATATATACCAGCTGGAACAAACCTTATATTATCGATAGCCACAAATTTGATACGCCATGAATTGCAATGTGAATTTTTATATAAATATTCCAGAACAGTGGAATTGATCAAGGAAGATTAGTGAAAAGAGGTAAAATTCCCAAAAATCAAAGGGGTGAATTTTGGCATTGGAAAGATTTAAATGTTGGTAAAGATTTGGTTTTTAACGGCGTTGTATATCATACTGTAGATTGCGATAAATTTACCAAGGTAAGTTGACTTTTTTTTTCTGGTTCAATCGCATTAGCAGAGTATTCAACAAGCATATAATGATGGCTATTATTCACGCGAACGAGTGATATATTAGCAAGTTATGAAATCAAACAATTTTATTTTGTTAAATCTACATTGTATTTAAACATAAAGTGACGCGTTTCGCT
>CAJUYG010008201.1:0-10074 GCA_910591675.1 Galerucella calmariensis | reverse complement strand
AGTTTAAGAAATTCTATGACTGTTTTTGCATTAGTTCTTTTGCAAGGGTAAACTTTGACAAATTTTGAAAAAATATCCACTATAACAAATAGATGTTTATTTCCTTGTATACTGGGTATTAAATTACTTATAAAGTCTATAGCTACAATTTGTAAAGGATTTTGTGTTACGATTGACTTTGCCAAATTTTTATTGTGATAATTCTTTTCTTTTGTCAACTGACATGTTGTACAAATTTTACAAATATGTTTAGCAATAGCCAAGACCTTTTTAGTAATATAATTTTCCCTGAAAAGCATCCATAATTTTCTAGCACCTATGTGTCCATATTCTTCATGTAAATCTTTCAAAATTTCTTTTGCAAAATTTCGAGTAATTATAAACACCTCACTATCTTCTAACTTTTTATACCATATCTCTTCTATATTAATAGCTTTATTTTTGTATTGTGATTTCAAATTTTGTTAATCCTCCCTAATTTTGTTAAGTGAATACAATCCATCTTCTTGTAGCAATGTATTTATCCCTATTTTATATTTCCTTTGTTCTGATGTTGTTTCAGTCTCTCTACTTAACGCATCTGCTACTATGTTTTGTCTTCCAGGAATATATCTGATCTCAAAATCATACTCCTGTAATAGCAAAATCCATCGATGTATCCTGTTATTAGCATACCTATTTTTTAACATGGCAGTCAAAGCAAAGTGGTCACTTTCTACTATAAATTTAGCTCCTAGTAGAAAGAATCTTAATTTAGTGATGCAAAATACCACACTTGCCATTTCAAGTTCAGTTACTGAGTATTTTCTTTCATGTGTTTTAGTAACTCTAGATATGAAAGTGATAGGTACTTCTCCTTTTTCCTGATTTTGTAACAATACTCCAGCAAATCGATCAGCTGATGCATCTGTTCTCAAAATAAACTGTTTATCATATTGTGGATGGTATACTTTCAGATTATTTGTAAATATTTCCTTGAGTTCTCTAAATGTTTCTTCTTTTTGTTCATCCCAATGCCATTTAACTCCTTTCTTAAGTAATTCTATCAATGGAATCTCTTTTTTACTTGAATCTGGTATCAATCTTTTAAAATAATTTAAGATTCCCAGAAAACCTCTTAGAGTTTTTAAATTAGTTGGAGTTTTATACTCTAGAATTGTCTTTACTCGATCAGGATCCATACTAACTTCTTTGGTGTTCAACATATATCCTAAATATTTGACTTCTTCTTGATAAAATTGACATTTTTCTATATTCAATTTTAATCCAGCAGATTCTAACTCTTTGAAAATAATGTTCAAATGTTCTTTATGTTCTTCTTCATTTTCAGAGTATACAAGAATATCATCTATGTAATGAAGTATGAAATGTTCGTATTTATTTAAAATGGTGTGAAGAGTTCTTACTAAAGCTGCACATGAACTTTGTAAACCAAATGGCACCACACAAAATTGATATACCCCTCCATCTACCATAAAAGCAGTGTATTTTCGACTTTCTTTCTCCAGAGGAATCAATTAGAAACTATGCTTAAGATCTAGCTTAGAAAATATTTTAGCATTTGTAATTCTGCCAAATATACTCTCTATATTCATTGGACTTTCATACTGTTTTTTAGTGTAACTATTAATATTTCTTGCATCCAGACAGATTCTTATTTCTCCTGATTTTTTTCGTACACAAGTAATTGCATTAATATATGGTGAATCAGATCTCTCTATAATTCCATCTCTTAACATATTATGTAATTCTTGATATACTTCATCTTTTAATTTATAAGGAATTGGGTATGTTCTAATTTTGAAATTGGATATTTCTTTATTCATCTCTAGTTTATGCTCATATTTATTTGCTACTTGCACTTGCTCATTAAATAACTTGTCAAAGTGTTCTATCAATTCCATTACTATCTCTCTATAATTTGGCTTACACAAATTTTGATATACTTGATCTTCGTTTGCAATTTGATTCATTATATACATTTTATCACCATCACCCCTATCTGATTCTTGCTTCAAAAACAATAAATCTTCCCCTCTACAAGTTATCAATTTTTCTTTATAATTAATGACCATTTTATGATTATCTAATTCATCCGTTCCTAATACTATATCATAATTCAAATTATTTATAATCAACATTTGTATTTTATATAAATTGTTTCCCAATTGTAACTCTCCCATTACCATTTTATTGGTATCGTAATATTGTTCTTTATGGTTTTAATAGAAATTGATGCGCTCATGTATTTCTATGACCATAGAGAACACATGAAAAGTGTATGTCTATGACATTTAATCCTAAAGGCCCATCCCCAATCAATTTAGTGGCGAAGTGGCACTTCGGCACGCGTGCTGGGACAATGACGTTTAAACGTAAGCATCCTCAATTCAATTTCGTGCTGACATGCGCGCCGACTTGGAAGTGCAAGCTTGCAAGCTGTAAGCTTTTTCGGTGCGTGCCGAATTGTGTCATGCGCATTTAATCATGGAAATTTAGGTACCCTAACCCTATTTTATTCTATTATCTTTGTAAACAAACATACAGTATTTTCTAACATTGTAATTATATTAATTGGTTGTCTTTGATAAGTAGTTGGTAACTAAGTATGGAGCGGAACATTAAAAGCACTAAAGGAGAGCAATCATTGTTAAGCAATTTATTGCTTTTACAATTTGTATTATTGCTTTTAAAAAAACGACAATTGGTTAGGCTTCCTCGAAGGTTTAGACCAAGAAGATTTGGGGTACATCCAATTTTTTTACTCAGGAAAAAACAGGGTTTTTATGAGAACTTACTGAAAGAGGCTCGTTTAAGTGACCCATGTATTTTTTATAATTTTACGAGAATGTCTCCTCTCAGTTTTGATAAGCTTCTTTCTATAGTAGGCCCATCGATTCAGAAACATTCAATGAGGGAACCTATATCGCCAGGCTGTAGGTATAATCATTGCATATTTATATAATGTAAGTGTAAGTACAATAACTTTTTTTAGATTAGCGATAACTTTGAGGTTTCTGGCAACTGGGGATTCTTACCCAAGTCTGTCCTATGGATTCCGTGTTGGAACTACTACAGTTGGCAATATTATTAAAGAAACCTGTGATGCTTTATGGAATAAATTACAGCCTGTAGTATTATCTGCCCCATCTGAAGATGAATTAGAAAATATAGCAAGAGATTTTGGTAGAAGATGGTCTTTGCCTAATTGTGTAGGCGCTATTGATGGCAAGCATATTACAATTCAGGCACCTTCAAATTCGGGTTCATCATATTTTAATTATAAAAAAAATTTTAGTCTCATTTTGTTGGCAGTATGTAATGCAAACTACTCATTTACATATGTAGATATTGGGGCTTATGGCTCTGAGAGTGACAGTGGTGTGTTACATCAATCAAATTTTGGACAAAAATTAATTAGCAATGAGTTAAATTTGCCACCTAAAAAGGAATTGCCATTTTGCCCAAAAAAAACAAAAATTTCGTACTTTTTTGTTGGTGATGAAGCTTTTCCTCTAAAAGAAAATCTCATGCGACCTTTTAGTAAACCAAGAATTGGAAATTTAAGCAAAGAAGAAAGAGTTTTCAATTATCGTTTGTTAAGGGCTAGAAGGATAATAGAAAATACTTTTGGTATCATGGTGGCCAGATTTCGAATTTTGCACAGGGTTATCAATGGACTTCCAACCACTGTAGAGAGTATTATGAAAGCCATTGTGTGCCTTCATAATTTTATTAGAAAAGAAAATGTTGCATTTTACTTGGAAGACAATGATGTAGATAAAGAATTGGATGGAAAAGTAACACTGGGAAGATGGAGAAATGACATTCCAGGAGATGGAGCTGCCCTTCGACTCATTGCCAATAGAATTGGAGCACGCAATGCAGCCCTTTCAGCATTGGAAATGAGGAATTTCCTAAAAGAATATGTGTGTGGACCAGGTGCTCGCTTAGCTCCTTGGCAATGGGACATTGTTGATAAAACAAATTAACATAAGTATACTTACTTTTTTGTTAAAACATATGAAGGTTCCAGAGGAAAAACATGATAAGCGCCAATTTCTTAATTTTAAGATTTCTACAGGGGAATAAGCTGTTAATTCACATGAAATATGCTTAGTGAATTTGTACATCCAGGGGAAAACCTGATAACCACCAACCTATATTTTTTATTTTGTTACAAGTTCAAATTTCGATTGAAATGTTATTTCTGATTTCTAAAGATATATCATCTCCAGTTACACAATCATTTGTATCATAAGTATAGTAATAGTTATCATATTATTGCGCTTAGAAACTTTTTTAAAATCTCGAAAATTAACAAATTGGCGCTTATCATGTTTTCCCATTGGACCCTTCTTATACTATAATAGGTATTTTGGGAATATGAAAAATGTAAAAAGCTTATTTTCTTATTTTTTTGTTAATTCATAATTGATTAATGTTAAATATAATAAATAAAAATTAAAACAACAATATAGGTACTTAAGTTTTTTTTTTTATTAAATTTAAATCTGTATAAAAAAATAAATATTAACTCCTCTGTGTAATAACATGGGTTCATAAATAATTATGGTTAAGTAGCAGTCCTATATAATATATATTATATTGATAACAAAAATAAGTCTCAAATATAACAAACAAAACATTATTCTTTAAAGAAAATATAAAAACAAACAAAAATATACATTCTATCAGTAGGTACTTTCAATCACATTTTATATATCATTTTGACGAAGAGATCTTTTAAATTTGATTATCTCAATTTCAATAATTTCCATTAATATAGAACCATTAGGCTCCTGAAGTTCCCTTAATTCGTGAGATAAATATTGACAAAAAAAGTGATATTTATCTTCTTTGAGTTCTTTGTTTTGTTGTTGATTGATTGACTTTATAGCTGTAGATACATTCATTAATACATTGTCTATTTTATCAATTTCATCAATTTTTTTGGTTTTAAGTTTTCTTTTCTTAGGGGTAGGTGCTACAGCCATGCAGGTTTCCACATCATCAGTTTCACCTGCACTTGAATAATCAATAATGATGTGTTCAATGTCTGCATTTTCCGTAGTCTCACTATCCAATGTGGTTTCAGACTCAAAGTTTGAACTTGTTGGTCTGTGTTCTTGACCGTAGT
Source organism: Galerucella calmariensis (assembly GCA_910591675.1). Taxonomy (NCBI): domain Eukaryota; kingdom Metazoa; phylum Arthropoda; class Insecta; order Coleoptera; family Chrysomelidae; genus Galerucella; species Galerucella calmariensis. The sequence continues at coordinate 4,934 of CAJUYG010008201.1, read as the reverse complement.
TGAACATAAATTTAAAAAAACTCATTAAAGGCCACACTGGCCTAAAAGACGAGGATGCCCCACTTCGGCTTAGTTTCTCCTCGATTTGTACCTCTCTTCTATATTTCTCCCTTAGGGATTTAAATCGAGTTTTCACTGCAGGAACTAAAAATTATCATTTTGAGTTAATTTCATTAATTTTATTAGATTATTTGATTACCTGTTGTACACAATGATTTAGCTACTGAAGCCCAACAATTTTCTTTCTGTATTACAGATTTATAACCCTTGTCTGACTTGTCATACAAGGGTTTATAGTTTGCTATGCATTGTAGCAAAAACTCATCATTTATTATGCTGTTTTTTTCTTCCATTTTTAACTACTTTTATATACTATAATCACAGGTTGAACTTTTTAAATACCACGTTACCTTAAAATAACAATGAAAATGCGCATGTGCGATAACATTCAGGCAGACTGAATTGACAGCATTGAGGATGGGTATCCGTTTCGCAGCACGCGTGCTGAAGTGCCACTTCGCTAGCAGATTGATTGAGGATGTAGCTTAATAGGTTTGTTCCAACAACGGTCAGAAATAGTCCAGGATCGTCAGGATTATGCGCATATCTAAGTTGAGCGTTCCAACAAGCGATGGATTGAATCTTCGATTGTAAAGTACAATGTTCCAACAAGCAATTGAATTGATTTCGGACTGTTCTTGGACCGTCAGAAAAGTTTGTGGATTTCTTTCGGATTCCGAATTCGCGCTCGCGTAGAACGAATTTTCGGTTGTCATTTAGGTTTGTTCTTGTTTATGTTAACCTATAGTTTGATTTGTTTCTTGATATTTTGTTCTATCAGTATTCAATATAGTTATTAAAATGGAACATCTGATGGAAGATATTGACGAATTTTTGTCGGATGCTTCCATTGACGATTTGGACATATCATCTAGTGATGAAGACCTTTACTTGGTCATAGAGGGAAATGGAAATCCGCGGCAAAAAAACGAAAACTATTTAGATGAAATTGTGCCCCAATACTCTGATGAAGTGTTTCTTGAACACTTTAGAATTTCGCGGGGTCGATTAGACGAAATCTCGAATTTATATGAGAATAGCAGATATTTCTCACATCATTCCGGCCAATTTGGCAAATTGGCTTCTAAGGAGCAAATTCTCATTTATTTATGGTTCGTAGGGCATCAAACTGCTAGTTTTCGAGATGTAGCAGATAGGTTTTCTATAACAATCAGCACCCTCCATCGAATTATATGTAGGATGAGCTATTTTTTGTCAAACCAGTCCTCTAACATAATAACTTGGCCCAATGAAGAAGAGAAAAGACTAACTGAACAGTACTTTCGACAAAAAAATGGATTTCCCGGAATAATTGGGATCATTGATGGCACGCACATTAAAATTGATAAGCCAAACGATGACCCTGACTCTTACATCAATCGGAAGGGTTATTATTCAATTCAAGTAAGTATTAATATAGATTGGTAATAGTAACTAAATTATGTTTCTATATATTGTAAAATAATCTTATTACTCTTACTTTTCTATATATGCCGTAAGATTGGTACATAAACATGGCACCAGTAAATTAAAAAATATTAATTATTCTAAATTCAGACTTTTTTTTCACAGATGCAAATAGTTGTCGACCACAGATTGAAAATTCGGGATATATTTGTTGGGTTCCCGGGATCAGTTCATGATAGCAGGGTGTTCAGAACTTCTCCACTTAGTCAGACATTGGGAGAAAAATGTGACAACTTACATATATTAGGTGACAGTGGTTACCCACTACTACCTAACTTACTTACACCTTTTAAAGATAGGGGACATCTCACAAGAAGACAATTAAATTTCAACACAAAGCTGTCTCAAAATAGAATCCTGGTGGAACATGGCAATGGATTGTTGAAACAACGATTTAGGCAACTCTTCCATCTCAAATTAAGAAGTATTAGGCTTATGGTACACCTTATAAGAGCTTGTGCAGTGCTCCACAATATTTGCCTTGGAGATCACTTAAATTTTGATCAAGCATTACTGGAAGGAGAGCAGGAAGCTATTGAAGTCAACATCCCTCCAGGAGAAGAAGATATACAAGAAGATAGAAATGCTGTGCAAATAAGACAACAGATTGTAAATAACATGTAAATTAAATTTTTATATTGTATCAAGAGCGTTTACTTTCAGTATTTTTCTTCATCTACTGTACAGATTGAGATATTAGAATGACTCCAAGTATTTGTGTATCAAATTTCTCTAAAAACTGTCTAATGTTATTAGGCAACTTGGTTTTAAGGAGAAAATTCACAACTTTCTTATCCAAATACCCGATTTCCCTTATGAAGTGTGTTTAAATAAGTGTCCATTAAAGTATTGTTTCGGTTTCATTAAGTATTCAATTACTTTCTTTTATTTTACTGTGATAATGCAAATATTTATTTTTGTTTTTTCTTCCTTTTTCATTGTTTCTATAAATATTCATTGTATTGTTCATTTTTATTTAAACATTAATTTTTATATATTTTGACTTCTGCAAACTATTTCTGTATCAGCATGTAATATATGACTTCAACTTATTCTAAGGATTTTTTACCACTTGAATAAAAATCTATTAATATTTTGATTGCTATGTTAATTTAAAATAAAGACGTTTTTTAAATATAAATTCTTAAGATCAATTGTAAATGTTTTTTACATTATCATTTTCGTTCTATCAACATGTCAAACTATTTTAAACCTCAGCTCAAAATTGCTTGATGGACTAAATTGCAAGTTATGTTTTCAAATGAAACTAACTGTTTCTAATTGACTCCACAATATATTAAAAAAAAACAATTGTTTCAATATTTGAAATATATCATCGTCAGAATGATAGGAGTAACTTTTTTTTTAATATATTGTGGAGTCAATTAGAAACGTTAGTTTCATTTGAAAACATAAGATGAGTAGATTCCACGAAGTAAGGGTTCATGCAAACATTAACACATATTTATCAACATTTTTATTACATAAAATTAAAAATAACTTTTAATAGTATCAATACTAATATGTTATTGAAAATAAATTAACATTATTATTTTATATAAAGTAACAGTAAGTTTTTCTAGGAATTCTTAGTATATGAAGCTGCAGTTGATATGAGTATCCCGTTGAAGATTAGTATAACTGACAAGACACATCAATCTATCACCAATAAAATCTAACAAAATATACTCTCTATCCTTAAACTTGATACTCACATTTCAAAAGCAGTCACCCCCACTAGATGAAGGTATTAGGTATTATTGCATTTCCAAAAATAAGATCTAAAATAAAATAAATCCTTTGCTACAAAATATCACTTCATCTCCCATATAATGTGTGGAAATACTCATTTTTAAGTTTTAAAATAAAACAAATACTCTTTGCTTCAAAACAAACAGCAGGAAATCAAAACACACAATATCAGTTCAACTCAAATGAAACATTCTATAAATGGAAAAAATTCATTCAGAAACCAGCCTTCATAGATCATATTCTATAGAAGTTCCTTGTGGGCCATTTTTGCTGAGGGCCAAATTCTTCAGGAGTGCATTTCTCTCTGCTAATAAATCATTTTTTCTTTTGAGCTCTTTTAATTGTTCTTTTATGATTCCAATTTTTTCAATATTGATTTTATATTGTTTTTCATGGTACTCCTTTCTGTCTCTCCGAATTGCTTCTAATATTGAATTTCGATTTTAAAGTCCTTTGGTTCGACTTATTTTAGTATACGTTTTGTTCCAGTTTTTTCTTCCACTTCTTCTGTTGTCTTTTCAGTATCATTTATTGCTTCACTATTGTCATCTAGTTTCGTATCAGTTACATCTTCATCAACGGATGAGGATGATAAAAGGGTTTCTGGTTTAATATTTTTTTTCTTTCCATTTTTTTTCTCCATCTGTTCGGCAAAAGGAAAGTGTTTTCTTCCACCGCCAGTCTGTTTTTGGCTATCAACCCATTTCTTATAATTTCTGTCGAGGACTCTCCATCGGTTCTCTACATTTGAGGGTAAAACATTGATATTATATATTTCGTTTAATTGTCTTGCTAGAATTTCCCACAGTTTTTTTAGAGATCTTACCTCAAATATGTCCCTAACTTTTTTCTAAATGAATCATATAAATCAATAAGCATTTTTGTATGATCTTCACTCCAATATTTATATTCTGGACTTGCTTGTACACTTGTTAGGACATTATATTGGTTTTCCAAGCTATTCAAAATTACATTGTCTTTTTCCAAAGAAAATGTAGGTATACTTTCAGTTAATGTTTTTTTTGTATGTGTCTGGATGTTAATATATGAGGTCCCCTCATTTTGTATATTTAATGGTATTTGCGGAGCATCTATTTCAGTTATCTGTTGATAACTGGAATTAATTTTTGGAGTATTGAGGGGATGTAAGTTTTCATGTCTTCGAATAATATATTTGCCTGGCTTAGCATACTCATTGTTTTCTAAAAACAGAACAAAGAAATATTAGGTACTTAAAGTGTTAATCACCTACCATTTTCATTATACCTTTTTTATTAATATAATCCATATTTTTTATGGGAAGTCGATTTTCTTGCATAAATTAATGTATATTATTTTTTTATTATTAGGTTATAATATGTACCCTTGAAGTTGACAAATGATTAATCATTAATCAATCAGAAATCCGTTCCAACAGAAAACTGTAATCCGGAATAGTTCATGAATTCATAAGAATCCGCACATGCTCATTTCAAAATCCTGAATTAGTCAAGGATTGATCCAGGACTTCTTGTTGGAACAAACTTTTATAACCTTAAATTTAATGTGCTGTGGCTGTGATTTAGAACAAGTTGTAATATTGTCTAAATAAAATTGATATTGGAAAAGAGCTATTTAATAAATTTAAATTATAAACAAACACAATAAGTTACATG
>CAJUYG010008200.1:0-10074 GCA_910591675.1 Galerucella calmariensis | reverse complement strand
TCACAAAATCAGTTAAAGAATCGTGTGTCCCTATAGTTCACCGGACCACACACAACGTACGCTTCAGCATCAAATAATACGACCACAATAATGATGGCTTCGCTTCCTTCGACTTTTCAGAAAAATACGCCAAAAGTACTTCTTCATTCACGCCATTGATATTCTTGATGCTTTTCCATTTTTTAAAGGACTGATATTCCTTTCTTATACATCATCCCAGATTTTTGGGGTAATAATAAACTTTTTGCTTGTAACGCTGCATCTTCTATATCTTATGGTAGTTTTTCATCTTCTTGTGTTAATTCTTTTCCGTACATTTCGTATTCACTTCATACACAAAACGCGAAAATACTGAACACTCCACAAAAACCAGAATGTTAAATCTGTTTGACAGTTGTTGACAGAATAATTCATACCCGTAGTAACAAAGCAACTCAGTTGCGATGTTTGTGCCAAAAACTACAATTTTTAGTAGTAATACTATTAAAAATTTGACCTCGTGTGCGTATTCGGTAAGAAAATTCCACACATGTGATTTTTAACAATCAGAACATGTATTTCTGACAGATCACCATCACAATGGATGAATTTTAGTGAAAATTTTTTCCTTGTGGGTACCCAACAGCGAATTATACTGGAAATTTTTTTTACGTTTAAAATGACAGAACATTTTTTTTGACAATCTAATTTTTATTTGTTCACATGATAATTTTGATTCATTTCAACTACAAGCTTAGATGTGTTCTGAATTCTTTGGACCATTATGATTAATGTTTACATTAAAAACGCAATTATTATATACTATGGCAAGTTGATGAAACACATTTAGTGTGGAATTTCTTACCGAATACCACACGAGCTCAAATTAAATCCGAATAATTTGACCTCTAGTGGTATTACTAGTGACAATTTAATTCATGTATAAAAAATCGCTTATGCCACAGTGCAATTGTCAGTTTGACAGCGGCAAAAGTTAGCTTTAACTTTTACAGCGACAAATACACTAGTGGTTTTTTCACTTATTCATTTGTTCATCAATATCACTGTTCCTAGTATGCATTTCAATAACTGCGTTTTTAGTAATTGTACATTAAAATAAAAATGTGTTTATTTTTAATGTTTCATAAATAAAATTTGCATTGATATATTTCCAAATTTCTCATTCATTAAATTGTCATGCCGAATTACACTCGAGGTTTGTATTGACATTGGGTAAATTTGTGTTGTTCAAATTCTAAACTGTTTCCTTTAGCAATTTGAAGAGAATAACTGTCAACTATTAAAAACACGACACCGAAGGTGGAGTGTTTTTAGATTTTTAGTTTTTCATTAAACAATCCAAATTTACCCGATAAAATACAAACCACTTGTGCAATTATAAGTGAAAATTACACACCAAATGTGTTTATTTCCAACAGCATCAATTTTCGTTTTGATCAAGTACTTGCTAAGACAATCCCAGAATCTCTAAATCAAGAACAGCAACTTCCAATCACCTGTCATATATAATTATTGCGTTTTCAATATAAACAGTAATCATAATGGTCCAAAGAATTTAGAGAACATCTAAGCTTGTAGTTAAAATGAATCAAAATTATCATGTGAACAAAATAAAAATTAGATTGTCGAATATAATAATCTCTCATTATAAACGTTAAAAAAAATTTCCAGTATAATTCGCTGTTGGTTACCCACGAGAAAAAAATTTCCACTAAAATTCATCCGTTGCGATGGTGATCTGTCAGAAATACACGTTCTGATTGGTTAAAAATTACATGTGTGGAATTTTCTTTGAAATTTTATTTTATTACCTGAATTTGAAATCTTGCTATAAAAAAAATGTTGTATTGCACACGACGATAAAATCGCATTATCTTCTCGGGCGTAATTAGCGTCTCGACTGTCTCTCAAAGATAAAGTACACTTTTATCGTCTTCCAAAATAAATAACTACTATTTAAGAAATAATGTGACGTTTTGTTAATGACTCTTTATTTATTTTGGAAAAACTATGACAAAGACGGAAAGTTTGGATGATAAAAAAATATAAAATAGGTAAATCATTACCACTGCCATCCAGGGAATTTGAGATGTGTATGTAGAGCAAATGTTCTTTATTTTATCATCAGCAATAAAGTTACCAAATCTAATATACGGGGTGTTTTATTGGGAAAGGACCTAACTTTAACAGTAGATAGGGATCACTTTGGCTCTTCCAAAAACCTTTTTTCAATATGTTCTCTGCACTTTATAACCGAGATACAGGGTGTTTTATAAATGTATCCTATTTCTTTCGAACCTCATAACTTCCGAGTTACTCTGTAGATTATTTTGAAATTTGGTACACGTAATAGCCATTACTTAAAAACTCCATCAAAAGGATCTCCAAAAAGATAATGCTGGTCCGGCTTAACAAAAAGTTTCAAAACTCGTCTTTCCTAAAAACAACACCCTGTATATAGATTTTTATAATAGGAAAGAGTTTAAAAAATCGAATCTACTTATTCCCTTTTCATTTTTCCGCAGACAATTTCACTACCAAAAATTTACCATCAATGTTATAATTTATGCATGTTTTGGGGGTTCACAATGGTACCGGAGAGTTTTATTTTTATTTTTTAGCTTGAAATGAAATCTATCTAATGCATCTAGAGAAGCATCCTAAAAATTCAATTGAGTTTGTATGTTTACGAGTACAGACCACTAAAAAATGTGATTGCAGGGCCTTACTTAGGACATACCTCGAGCCATACTTATTCAATATGTTTCGAATATCTCGAACACCCTGTATAAGGATATGTATCTGAGAACTATGCACTTTTACATTCAGAATAACAAAATTAAAATACGAGAAATAAATTTATACTTCAAGAAACAGAGAGATTTTTATTAATTTCATTAAATGACATGAAAACAAGAAATTCTAACAACATTGTCCAAACGAAGCATGTCTAACCTACAAAAATAGCTTAAAATGAACTCCATTCTGCTCTATGCACTTTCTTGCCCTTTTTTGTAATATTGCGAACGGACCTTCTGATCACCTCTGGATTATTCCTGATCCTTATACAGGGTGTTCGAAATATTCGAAACATATTGAATGAGTATTTCCTGAGTAGACACGGCCCTGTAATCACATTTTTCAATGGTCTGTTCTCGTAAACATACCAACTCAATTGAATTTCTAGGATGCTTCTTCAGATGCATTGAATAGATTTCATTTCAAGCTAAAACATAAAAAAAACCTTTCCTATACCATTGTTAACCCCCAAAACGTGCATAAATTATAACTTTGACGGTACATATTTGGTAGAAAAATTGTCTGCGAAAAAATAAAAAGGAAATAAGTAAATTAAATTTTTTATACTCTTTCCAATTATAAAGGGTGTTGTTTTTAGGAAAGCCGAGTTTTGAAATTTTTTGTTAAGCCGGACCTGCATTATCTTTTTGGAGATGCTTTTGATGGAGTCTTTAGGTAATGGTTATTACGTGTACCAAATTTCAAAATAGTCTACAGGGTAACTCGGAAGATATGAGGTTCGAAAGAAATAGGATAAATTTATAAAACACCCTGTATCTCGGTTATGAAGTGCAGAAGACACATTGAATATAGGTTTTTGGAAGCACCAAAGTTATCCTCATCTACAGTTAAAGTTAGGCCCTTTCCCAATGAAACACCCTGTATTTAAGTTTAATTTTATTCCGTAACAACTATAGACATTAAAAAATGTTATCAAATCTCAGATTATTACTTTTCGTAATAAACTGTAAGTTAATTCAAAACGAATCTCATTAATAAAAGAGTTTTAAGTATTCACCCGAAGCTCCCTCACAGTAAAGGGGAAATATTCTCTGTAAGTCGCTGTTAGGCGACAACAAGCGTAGAATACTGAGTTAAAGCATTTTATGGTAGTTTGAAGTTTCAAAGTTTGAGCAAACAGCTTTAAACATCACGTTTATTACAATCAAATTAAAGTAAAAACAAACATTCCAGTAAGTACTATGGATAATCTAAAGTTTTCGCTGTAACAAATTCCAGCTGCAGTTACTAACTGCAGTTTCCATTTAGTTTAACTCTTTGTTAAAGTGAATGCTATTGTTTAACGCCGATGTTATTATTGAAGAATATAGATATACAGGAAGAAGTGAAGGTGACAAATGAGATATTTTTTAATATTTAAATTTTAGGATATATACAGTCTTTAGTTTAGGTACGTGTCCCTTTTTTATCTAGAAGTCTTCTAGGTATTGTGCCCTAGGATTCTGAATTCATATGCAATCCGAAAGTATGTGGACGGAGGTTTCTTGTTCTTCCATGTCACAGAAGCTACATTATTTTTCCTCCACTACTTTAAGCTTTTTCAAGTGCCCATCTAGGCGACAGTGTCCCGTTAAGACATTCTTGGTGTAGCTTTACTCTGGTTTAGACATTTATTTGTTCTTAACTGGTTGCAGTCTTCCAGGAGGATCTGCTCGTCTAAGCCCTACTAGATCTTTCCAACGGTCAGATCTTCTCCTTTTTTTTGGCGTTACCTTTTCTTCCAATATTACATTGGAGCCGATACCGCAAAAGTGTTTTAGCACCATTCTTTACTAGTTCATCTGCTATTTTATTTCCTTCTATTCCAGTGTGTCCTGGAATCCACAGTAAGGTGACGTTGTTGTTCTCATCTAGAGTTTTGGTTTACATTTAAAAAGTTTTTTCAGGTAAATCTGTAGATAATATTTCAAAAGCGTTGTACAGATTATTAAGAAAGAATATGAAGGAATTATGAGATGATAATCATTAGATGTTTTTTTTCCATGGTGACTACAATAAAACCTTTGAAAACCACATAGAGGTGGATGAAGTGTAACCTACATCTAAGATACAGGGTTACTGTTTTCAAAAATTCCTACATTATATCAGCAGTCGAAGATTATATATCTTCTGTATGCTCGTTGTGGTGTATTCATCATTCTTTCTATCTATTACTTTGGGAAAACAAGTATGCACTACGAGAAATAGAAGCTCTTGATGCGCGACCTTTAACTATTGAAATTAAGAGCTCTGGCTTTCACAGGCTTACTCTTCGGTACCGTGAAGGTATTTCAGTGCGAACTTTCAGGAAAAGAATAATCGATTTATTTAAATCAGCCCAATGTAGGTATATACTCTGTTGTTTCATAATCTTCCAGAAAAAGACGGAACGTCGAATCTTCCTACAGTGCATTATGATTCAGCCGACGTCGTAGATCATAGATCTAACACTTATTTAGAAATATTTTTTCGATGATATTTAAAGGTTTTTTGAATAAACCAATGCTGGTAAATTATGTCAGAAGTTTGAAACTCTTCCAGAAATCCAAATATTCAATGTTTCTTTGCCAAAACTTCACAATGGCAGTTTCTGATCTGATCACTTGCAAGGTAGTTTGCTTTTTCATTGTCATCCATACCAGATTGACCAAAGATACTTTGTTGAGTCTTGCTTTTCAGGAGAGTATTTTTTGGAAGTTCTACACCAACTTTGACAGTACACTATAAGAGCAATAAGCTTTCAAAGGTGCTTGGCTAAGACAAATTTTTTATTGTTGTATGTATGAGATTGATTTTGTCCATGCACCTATGGAGTAAATTTTTTTCGGCATGGGATCCTATTCAGGTTGATACTTCTCTTCTGGGTGTCTGTCCGTATAAACCTGCACCAGAGCCTAAAGTAGATTCGGCTGGGATTGTTAATTTTATGCTCAAAGAGAACAAGATATGGGGAGGCACTAACTAATTAAACATTAGGTTTGTATAAATATCGGCATTAAAAACCGCAGTAGCAATTTGTATTTTTCAATTTTTTCAGTCATTCTATATGTATAGTAGAGATGAGAATGTAAATACCGAACTTTAAAAGGCATGCAAAGTGTACGATTCACTTAGAAGTCAGAATTCACCAATAAATAGAAGTTATAACAACCAAAGAAAGGACAAGAGAAATTTACATTTTCCCTTTAAAGTAATAATGCCTTTCGCAATCTGCAAAAACCAAAATAGATACAATATAGGAAGAATATATTCCTTTTTTGTAATCTAGGAAGTTCTATCTAGTTGATTCCGATTTTAATTTTTGGTTATAGCCCAGGAATTTTATGTAACCAGTTCAAATTAATGACAAAAAAATCCTACGAGCAAGAATTTTGTAAAGCTATTTATTAATGTTGAGATATACAACTATCCAAAACATAATGGGAACTTTTGACCATTTCAAATGGTAATACCTGAAATATCGAAAAACCACAAAAAATCAAAAATAGCTAACATTTTCAATGTATTCTTTTTGCATATTGCTGGGCCAACCAAAGTCAAAAGTAGTTCAAAATCAGACGTCAACATCCGAGTAAAGTTTTTAAAGAGCGAGTTCTGTGCCAGTCTTATTTCACTTACAATACTGAAAGTTTCATTTCTCCTCTGCAGAAAAGGGTTTATCCAGCATGAAGATTTTTTTCGTTTTCTTTTTTCCACTTTAACATCATTAACAATAATTGCTACTCCAGCAGCAATTGCAAAAATTTCTATTTCATTCGACATGACGAGCAACACAACCAACATCAAAGTTTTAAACAAATATCGACATAAAGAAAGGCAACATCTTTTGAAAAATATAGGCATAAATGGAAACAACATTTATGCAAGACTCAAATGGTAAGCATAGTTGCATGCGTTTGTCGTTGTCATGCTGCATGCGTAGTTGCATAAGTGGAAAGCCCGCTTATTAATATGCGGATATGTGACGGAGAAGACTACAAAGAAGCGGTAGTTTAAACAATTTGGAACACCACCGCTAAAATGCTACAAAGTAAATATTATAAACAATATTGTATTCTGCCCCTTCACCGACGTGCAGCTCATCACGAGCTGCACGTAATGCTAAACGTAACATCCTACAAAGACAACCCTAAAAGAGAAAATCCAGTGCATCATATTTTAATAAATGTGAAGTATCTCCAATGGGCAGATTATATGACGAAAATAAACCGTAAGAACTTCAAAATAAATCACATCACATTTTGACGTTGGAATTAGCTTGGCTTGGAGGAGAAGCACTTACTGTGAAATCACTTAATTCGTAGCTGAAATTGAAAATAATGGAAAATAAACTGGACGTATCAAGTATAATCCTCTATTATCGAAAACGAGACAAGGCGGTGACAATAAATCATGTGACAGCAAATGGATTACGCCTAATATCTTAGAGGAAGATATTTTCCAGAACGCTTATTTAAAAAGTTGATGGAAAAATGAGGCACTTCCATTACATTGGACATAGTATTTCTTGCACCAAATCCCTTTTTGGATTAATGAAATATTCGAATGGACTAAATGCTCTGCACAACGCATTGGTATTGATGACAAACCTGTCAAAATCACAAATCAATCAAATCGAGCGGCAGCAGTTAGCGAATTAGGTAAAAGCAAAATTGAAAAACAAGTCTTGATGAAAATAACAGGACACAGAAATTCATCATGAATAAAACCATATTTTTACAGGTTGACAAAGAGTTTCATTCGAGCATTATCTAATCCATTCGTTTGAAAAAAAAAAACTAGGTACTACAGAAACGATTAACGGTGGCACTCGTAGCGACATTCGTATTCCCCGTATGAATTTCAATAACTGCGTGTTTAATAATTGTATGCAAAAATAAAAATGTATTTATTTTTAGTGTTTCATTTGCATTGATATGTTTCCATGTATATAGTTGAACATTAAATTGTTCTGCCGAATTAAACTCGATGTATGTATTGATACCGGGTGAGTTTGCGTTGTTTAGGAATTCTTTTATTGAAACGCGCAGATTGCAACTGTCTCTAGATGATAATTTTTTACTGGATATAGTAACCAATCAAATTACTTAATTTCAAGTCATGTGTCAAATTTCATCCAATCACCAGTGTATTACAGCGATAATTTTTTACTGGATATAGTAACCAATCAAATTACTTAATTCCAAGTCATGTGTAAAATTTCATCCAATCACCGCTGTATTACAGCGATAATACCCTACATGTGGTGTTTTCAGTTTGGTGTTTATGTTTTATTAAAAATTAATTGAACGTCAAACTGACAACTGGATTAAAAATGTCGGAAAGATTTGGTATTGCATCTAACGATTCAATTAATTTACCAATTATTGTACTTTTCACAACTGTAGTTTTATAAAAATGAATAATTTTTGATTAAAACTAATAAAGTTTGTATTGAAAAGTATTAAGCGTCAGATTGACAATCAATTTTTCGATATCTACAAAGTAAAAAATTATCTTATCGAATACTCCTCGGGTCTTGATAAATACTCAAAATTTTGTCGTAGAGAATCCTTCAAGCGTGTTGCTCAAGGATAATAGCCCTCGGCCTGCGGCCTTGGGCTATTATCAAGAAACACGCTTTCAGCATTCTCTATGACAAAATTATCTCGGTATTATCAAGACCCTAGGGGTATTACTACTGATAATACCCTACATGTGGTGTTTTCAGTTTGGTGTTTACTTTTTATGAAACATTAATTAAACGTCAAATTGACAACTGGATTAAAAATGTCGCGAAGATTAGGTATTGCATCTAACGATTCAATTAATTTACCAATTGTACTTTTCACAACTGTAGTTTTAAATAAAAATGAATAATATTTGATTAAAATTGAGAAAGTTTGTATTAAAAATCATCAGATTGGCAATCAATTTTTTGAAAGCTACAAAGTAAAAAATTATCTTATCGAATACTCCTCGGGTCTTGATAAATACTAATAATAAATACTACAGATAATAGCCCTCGGCCTGCGGCTTTGGGCTATCATCAAGCAACACGCTTTCAGCATTCTCTATGACAAAATTATCTCGGTATTATCAAGACCCTAGGGGTATTACTACTGAAAATAATTTATTTCTACACTATACAGTTCAAAGTGCTTTAGTTTTGTCTGTAAGGCACTTTTTGAATGATACACCAGACTTCACCCTCTTTATTATTCATCTTCTCTATTTGATGAAGTCGTTTAATTTTTTTTGTATTTGAATGTTAATGTTATATTACACATTTTTATAGAACTGCTGCGTATTTTTTTTTATTACGTGCTAGTCATTACGTGTCGGCAGCTGTTATAATTTACATTTACTTAGTATCCAAATAGCAGGTAATATGAAATTTTTCGTGAAAATACTTCTATCACACTTTTTAAGTGGAACAATATTATCTTCCATTTGGGGGTTTTTACTCATACATTTTTTATTTTGCATATTAACTACTTCAAAATTAATTATTCTCAAAACTTACAGATACTTACAGGTAAAGGAGAAACGGAGGGCTTTGTATCTAATAGAGGCGTAAGACAGGGTGACGGTCTATCAACAACCACTATTTAATTTGGCTCTGGAGCATGTTCTTAGAAATGTGAACAAGGGAAATTTAAGAACGAGCGGGGGCCAGATATAGTTGAAATAATACCCTTCTTGGTGTGCGTCATCGATTGTTAATGTCTTTCTAACACATTACGTAGGAAGAAATGGAAAAAAAGGCAGGTCTGTGAATAATCCTAATCAAAATATCACAATAATGAACCGTTTAAATGTATTACAATCGTTAACCCTAATCTTTGACTTACAAAAATTTGATTGGTTGATGTTTAGATTACGCTCAAGCTCAACCTATCAATCGAGAGTTTAAAATACTATGAAGGCGTTACTTTCGTAGCGGCAATAAGTCTTACGTCTTTTTCTACTGTCACACTGACTGTTCTTGACAGGTCTGTACTTGGTTTACGGTCAATTATTATTTATGAAAAGTAAATATTATAATCTTATTGTTTTATTCATATGAATTATACAAAAATATGCATGAATACAAGGAAAAACATCAGTATTTTGAAAGTTCTCAAGTATTTTCAGTTAGAAAAAGAAGCTGGTAATTATTAATTGCATAGCCTTTTCGAATTTGGCTAAATACAATCCTGATGATCTTATTTATCAAATTTAAGGTTAGCTATATGTCAAAATAGCAAATAAAATAAACGACATGCCGAAAACCCGGATATACGTCACAATCGA